>DWJK01001651.1:0-16398 GCA_018248815.1 Croniades pieria auraria
TTTAAACTTAAAACGCACTTTTGTAAAGAGGTGCGCGCCGTGGATTTAAACCCAGCACCCCCGGAGTGAGAGGCTGAATTCTTAACCTCTAGGCTACCACTGCTTTGTGTTTAATTTATATGTTTATATATAGTTTACCAGCAGTGCGATTACCATAACACGAAGCCTCTTGACGCTTACTTTGGGATCGGGTGGCCGTTTGTAGAAGCCTCCCGAGATATTTATTTATATGATATTATTCATTTGTGTTGAAAGTAGTGTTTTGACATCCCTAAGTTACAAACCATTAAGTGTGTAAGTCAAGCAGTATGTTTTAATGTATCATGGGTGTCAAGCAGTGTGGTCGCGCCTTTATCCACATACATTGTCCGATCCACCTGCGCCAGCACGTGCTTCGCGTCCGTGCAAAAAATCGCAGACCAACGAGACAATACATATGAATGACATAATTAATAGGGACACTTGTATACTTTTTTGTCTGCTCTTATCAAACGATACGTGATATTATTGTATAGTATTAAGTATGCAATGAATAATTCGTGTACATTGACATTTCGCTTGAGCCATTTTTCAGTTATGATTAACAAATATGCCGTTTGTTTGACTAACAATATGTCATCGTTGACATACATTTGTTAAATTAAAATTGAGACGGATGGTTTGATGATGATGTTTCTAATTTAGAATTTCTAGTTGTGACTCGGAGTCTGGATTTGTGCCCGGTGTATAGCAATAGGCTCACCACCTATTCCATGGGACTTAAACGTAGCTGGTGAAGCGTGGGAGTGTACTACACTCCTTTGCCTAACCCTTCGGGGATTATAGGCGTGATGTCACTATTTTCTTTTCTTTAACAATAATACGGACACATATTGGCCTAGCATATCGTTTGACGGTAAGTTAGTTGCCGCCTGGGACTAAGATGTAACTCGCTGACCTACAATTTATCTATTTATGGATGATTGAAAAATTATAAGCTAACCATACAAAATATAACTATAACATTGAATTGTGAAGAAAACAATGAAAATTCTCACTTAAAATTATGATCGAAATATACCTTCACATACAGATAAATATTCATACGTACACAATCGATTATGTGCTGACGGCAACGAAACGGCAGCGCAAAAAAATACGACACTGATTTTTAAGGAATCCGTAAGGGCGACCAGATCCCTTACACCGCCTTGCGCGATACAAGGGTAAGTGATACGTGCACGACGTGACACGACGCGGATATCGGACTTTTTGCACGATATCATACTCGCCGGTTAATTAGCGATAATCATCGGAACAACTTTTAAGGCTTTACAACGATTTTTGGTGAATGACGACGCCCGTTGACTGATCGTTTCACGGTTTACATCTTGAGCACTCGGGTCAAGGGATCTGTGGAGTGACACTGGTGAAAATGCCGCGTTGAGGCCATTCGAGTATTTAATTCAACGGCTGTGTTGATTATTGCTGTAATACCTATGTCATGTTGTTTTACATGTCATCTTCACGCCAGTTGACATAAAACATTCTTCAATTGATCATTGAAAGAACTAATTGGTGATTTACTGTTTTTTTATTTAAGTTTTTTTTATTTACGTTTTTTATTGACTTTTTTATTGACGTTTTTTTATTTACGTTTCTTTTATTTACGTATGGTATTAGAAATAACAGCGGGTTTATACAAAGGAAAGGAAAATGATTAGTTAAAGTTTTTAACAATATTTTGTTGAAAACAAGAGAAGTAATTGGTTTTTTTTTACGTTCGTATTCTGGACGGCGCCGCTTTGGCCCGTTAGAAGTCGGAAAATATTGTCGAATGTCATTCATTTTCAGACAATTAAAATAGATGTTTCAAAGCTACATTTAATTTTATTTTAACAACAGGTCCACTCGAGCGTGAAAAACGTTCATTTGTTCCTAAGTGAATGGCTTCTAACGTTCAGTATTAATTTATTAACATATTGTAACGTGAAATATTGAGATATGACTATTAGCGATATCGCTCTAATATACGGCATTACAGTAGGAATTAGCAAATATATAAAAATATTTTTTTCTTTTATATATGATACTATATAAAATATAAAGTTGAATAATAATTGTTCACCGTCAGATATGTAACTCCAAAAAGTTGTAAAAACGATGAAACACATCGGCGGACGCACTTAGTGTTGTAACGGTTACAACAATTAAAAAAGCAAAAACATCGATAAATCGCTAATTGCCATAGCAAATAAAATGTCCGGATACAGAAACAGCGGTTCCGCTTGTTTTTCATTATAAACAATCATCTTCACTATATAGAAAACCTGTAGTTGTAAAAAAAAGGCTTTTGGCCTACATAACTTGGACACAAATAAGAGGAATTTTACACAGTTCACCATAAACTGGTATAACCGTTAAACGCCATTGTGACAGACGATACGAATGAACGGTCTAGGGTGACGGACGATTTTGATCGATGACATCAATAAGTAATAAGACGTTGAATAACACAATCACGGGGACGTGCAAAACACTTTTATTGTCAACTAAAAACGCAAATTGTTCCGCTTAACGATAGAATAGAGAGTCGAGCGAACGTGCAATAAAAAAAGCCTCCTAAACGTGTTTTTATTTGCGATGTGAATAGTTCTTAAATTAAAAATTCGTAAGAGCTTCGTTTCGATTGTACAGTTCGAATACTTCCGAAGCGTTCACAGTACCGACAAGCTTGTATATAAACGGTCAGCCAAGTTAAGTCACCTTAAGCACGGTTGTTCTATTTTTAAATGGTCTATAGTGGTTAACTTAATCAAAGGATATGTATTCAGTTTTTACGATGATAATCGTTAGAAAACCGTTAAAAATCTTCAAACTTTGGTAGCTACCATTAGTGGCTCCAATAATTTCTCTAAATTGTCATGGAACACCTGTGCACAGCTTTCATACTTTGCAAAGCTAACTCAGAAAACCTATAAAGTGAACACATAAAACCTAATTCGTACCCCTGTCATGTCTCTATTATTTTTGATGGCATTTGAAACATTCGATTAGATGTTCTAAACACGTTTCGTATCTCATTTGAATACAAAACCCTTTACAGTTTATGAGAACACATTCAATTGAGGAAATCTCTATATAAATTATTTTTACATTGCCATATTAAGCTAACATTTCCCTTTGTACGGCAGTTAATAAATAAATATTACAGCATTTGATGATGAATAAATACAAACCAAGTCATAATTCGTGAAATAACGATACGGGTTTATTAGCGGAACGTAAATTAGAAGCCGTATGTAATCATAAACGATATACTCGCGGCCTTCAGAAGTCAAGAGGGCCGACCACATGTAAAACCACAACCTTTTTATGAAGTAATAAAAATGCATAGACGTACCGTTAGCGCTAGCTAAACATAAAATTCGAATATCGATAAGCGTGTTTATCGATAACAGTATCGTCAAGCGGTAAACGCACATCACTACCGATATACACGGTACCTGTCAGAGAGCACGTCCTTGGGCGAGTTAAGTTTCAGTACAAAATGTGTATGCATATTTATGTTTCTTTTTTTCCTTTTTCTTCCGATATCGCAACTGGATCCCTGTATATTTGAGAACCTCATTGTCAAGGATTATTAAGCTGATGTCAAGGCGAGTTTTAATGCTCATATAGACATACCAGCTTTTTACGTGGTTACGGTTACGTGGCCCATTTAGTAACATTTTAAACTTGGAATACAGTGAGTTTGCTTTCGTAAAAAAGTGACCGGGTTGATACTTTTTCTTCTAATATAATGCAAAGTGCATTTGTTAAACGTTATTAAAAACATAAAAACACGCCTATATCTCACCACGGAATAGGTCTCTGTGCTACTACTCTTCTGTCTCTGTGCTACTACTAATAATTCCAAATTAGAAAAATCCGATCGTACCCGAGCCGGGAACGAACTTAGGGGAGGTCCTAATCAGATCAGCAGTCGCGTTTGCAACCATTTGGGTAACAAAGCAGTCAAAATGCATTTTCATATGTTAGAAACATTTTAGTAAAGCCATTATCTACAAAAGCCGCATTTACTTGTTTCAAACTACGTAACCCACAAAAACAACAATGTAAATAAATATAACATTAATAATCACATCATGTTTTTTGCATTCTTAAATTCGTTTTCATAAAAAAATCATTAAACACGACTCTCGGAGTTCGCAATCAACATATCAATAGGCGGAATGAAGCTCGTTGTATTAATACGTTTTTATGAATATTTATAGCCCATAGTTTTTCGTATATCTGGATACCGCTACTGACTTACTTAAGGTCTTGTTCGGTTTGTTTCACTGCGAGCGGATAAACGAGAGGCGATGAAAACTTTATTGTTTAAAGTACGTAATGAGTTAAATCAGTCTGCGTCGCCACCTCGCTGCAAGCGACGGGTGCTCACGAGGAAGAACCTCGAACAGGTACACTTTTAATCATGAGTTAAGTCATACTTAATTTTTTAAGATTGCACGTCCTTGTTCCGGATTTTTTTGAGGCCTTTCTGTAAGGCTATATTTACGCATCATACTTGTGTAACACACACTTCTAAAGTTTCATTAGTCAAAGAATGAACCGATAAACGGAGTGCACATAATATTATTTAACGAGTACTTTGTTGATGTTTCCAGTAGATTTTCTAGATAAAATAATTTATAAATATACTCGCTTCTCTCGCACAGCTAACAATGGAACATATACCGAAATACGAATGGTAATTTACAACTCAAAATCGTTTTTCGACTTTAAGATGATAATTATAGCTATTTTACTTTGACCCCGTGACTGACTTTGCAGTTGTGACTTTAGCATATACATGTAATATTAATACGATAAACTTTCATTACGTATTCAAATGTCAAATAACAGTTTAAGGAATTTAATTTATTGAACTCTCAGTTAAGACGAAAAACTCATACAAAAACTCGTGTCAGCGAGTTTGTCCAGTATAATATGAAAGTTTACATGTGGGCGTGATTATTTTTAAGAAATAATGGTGGACATTTTGTTTCTGGGTCTAGGTGTCTGATCTACTGCAATTCATTACAATGAAGGTAGAGAAGAAGAGAAGCCGTAGACTGAACAATAAAGGAAGCTGATAATACCTAGGAAATGGACTGGACTTTCCTCTGTTATGTATGTTATTATTAGTACAGGAAATAATTCAAGAAATTCATGAATTAATAATGAAACAAGTTCAAAAGCAAAATGGAGTTAGGAATTCATATACGGACATACAAGTAATTTTATATAGACATATTGTATAGTAAGAACTACCTTTAAAAATATTTTAAGCGGCACAACACAGCAGATAGCCCATAAGTTTCTAAACAAACGCAGTTCTCGACCACCACCGAATCGAGAACACAATTACTATCAAATTAAGCGCTCGCTGAAATTGCATTTCACGAAGACGCATTACTTAAGCAATTTTCGCTCTTAAATCCACAGTCATAGAGATCATGTAACGCGACTTGGCATAACACAACAAATTACACTCGCATCGGAAGATGGTATGGAATAAACAATTTTGAATCTTACGTTCTTATTCATAGAGAATGTGGAACGCGATTGCATTAATAAAATAGTATCAGACGACGGCGATCGTTGCGGCCGCGAGCCGATTATCGATTGCTAGAATCGATTAGACTATCGATACCGTTTACAAATATTTCGACATAGCGATAACGATCCAGTCCGCGTCGGTCGTACCGACAAGTTTATAAGAACAGTTTGTATCGGCCAATATTAATTCCATATTTAAAACATTTTTTTAGAATCACAACAGGTCTGTTTAAACAAAGATATTTGGCACTCGGTACTCTCTGGCTACCCCGTAAGGTAACTGGTGTATTGATATGATGATAAAATAATAATATTTAAAAAGGAACATGTTATAGAAACACTTGTCGGGCATAATTTATACATTTTATTTATTGGACGTGTTCATTGGATTTGTTGATATATTACAATTATATGTATCATTGAGACACTCAATTGATTTAAAGTTATAACAAAACATGCACGGTTATGATACTAATATTATGCGGATAAATTATGTCTATTATCGCACATAGTTTTTAAGGACACTGGCCACATGTTTAAATGGAAATTTTCTTTCATAAAAAAATATATGTCTATAGCACGTCCAAATATCCTGTTCCGGTCACTGAGTACAGTTAGAGAGAACATTATGTTTCTTTAGGAATTTTAGATTAATGCGTAATTAAAACGACCAATCAGTTAAAATAGGCTGCCGGTGATTTATCCGGTGCCTGATGGAATTTTTATTTATGATGTCGTTAACAACGTTCTCCAATCAAAATCCAGTTTCCAACATAAGAATAACATACACGCTAATAATTCAATCGTATACTTTATCGGTTCCAAAATCAATCTAGATGTCGTTAGGGAGACAGCTTGGTTTCGGAACTACATGATGATTTCTAATTTGAATTTGGAACGATGTGATTTATAAGTGACAGTCGCGGAAAACATTTTCTTAAATTTAAAATTAAACGTCTACATCTATATAAAATAAAGCCTTTGAAACAAGCAATACTGGATTAATTATACTTGAATGTAAATATTCCAAAAATACTAAATAATAATCGAAGATCGAACCCACGATCTCAGAATCAGCAGTCAAGAATCACTAACCATTAGTGCAAAAAGTTAATCAATCAAAAGTATCAAGCATCAATATTACTATTTCATATACATAAAAACAAATCATACAGTGTATGTAGGCTGTTGTGTGAGCTGGAAAAAACAGCCTCCCCGTCAGCGCGCGGCTCGCGTCCGAGCCCAAGTAATGTTGTTATTATACCCCATATAAGGGCTGAAGCGCTATTTGTATTGAATCCCTTATCCGTTAGTAATTACACCGTCACATCGAACCCACGACATTTCCTATTTTGTGGGCACATTGCAAAAATGTATTGGTGTATCCCTTGACTAAAGTAACACGATACGCGGTGGCGCAGCGGGCATTGAACCCGAATCTTGCTTTAAAAATGAAATGTCATAAATAACTAAACACAGAGCCATCTCATCTCAAATTACCCTGAGCCTCTGCTATGGTGACGAGACTGGCGATGAAATACATATATTAAATACATATTTTATGCACGGGGGTGAGCTAATTACCATACACCAGGCAACAACCTAAATTCAAATTTAGAAATTCTAAATAAGAAAATACCGACAGTACCAACTCGGGTTTCGAACCCATGACCTCTCAATCAGTAGTCGCGCTTGCAACAACGCGACCAACAGGGCGGTCACGTCGGTATACTTCTTACTATAGAAAAAACAGTCTGATGGAAAGAGTTAAAGTAATCGAAGAGCTAACAAACATTATTGCGATTTGATTTTAGATTTAAGCTGAAAATATTTGTAACTCTTCCGACAATGGCATAAGAAATCTCAGTTTTTTCGAAAAGTTTGACGAAAGGTAAATTAAAAACGTACCAAAACATTGAATACGATAAAATCTGAGAATAAAAAAAACACCTGACCGATCTCGATTAGTACTAACAGCGGGGAATATTCTTATAATAAGCCTTCAGTATACTTTTTACACATGATCCGGGTATTAGGACCAGAAAAAACAGTACAAAATGCGGGCACCTTTGTATTGGTATGAATAAGTGATTTTATCATAATTTTTTTGGAGTGCGTACCACGCATATCATTAGAAATAAGATTTGTGTACACTATTAAATATGTATTTTATATTTCTATATACTTATGAGCAACTAAATAATAATACTTAAATTAATTTAAGTAAGCCTCTTGAAATATTAGAGAAATAGAGTTATTTTTATTTGTGTGATATAGTTCTGCAAAACAATTTCAAAATATCGCCAGCCGGCTACGTAGACACGTCCGCTTCGTCCCGCTGCAGACTGTCGACTGGTCAACACGGACTGCGTATTTAACTCACGGTAACATTCTACCCACATTTATTCCTATATAAAATCAGTAATATAACGTCTTCGTCAATTTCGGCTATTATAACAATTTATAAGATATCACGAATAATGCAGTTTTTAATAGTAAAAGTAATGCACATATAAAATTCCAACTTCATATTTGTTTATGGCAAGTAACACAATAAAAACACTGAATCCTAGTGTTGTGCGAGCCATTCCCCGCGAAGTACACCGCACAAACAGTAGGCTTAGCTCTAAACTTTTGTTCAATTTGCTTTAGCACTCGCCTGTGTACGCGCTCGTGTCTATTTGTCTCTACAATGATATTGGCTTAAGTCATAAGCGATTGGATAAATTACTTTAAGCGACATGATAAATTACTTTGTCAATTAATCTATGCGATACGTGAAATGTCTTTATATGTGGCAAAATAGTTTTGTTTTTATATAATTTAAATATTATTGAATTTACGCATGGATTTAGTCATTTACTGTTATGATAAACTACACTACATAACAGTTCATTTATCTGTTATGTATTGGCACTATAAAATTTAAATAGAATGACAGTACTTACGCAAAAAAAAAGAATTAGTTTAAATATTTTAAGCGCGGTAAATCAAACGCGTCAGCTGCTGTCTTGTGCCACAGAATATTACTTTTGTACGTAAGCCATGTTTACACCACTGCAAATCCAGTATTCAGGTATTGTAAAGGACCCTATGGTTTATTTGAAAGCATGTTGGATTTTGTATTTAGCGTGTACGGTGTTAGCTTAGCAGAAACTGTGTTTGTTTCTTCCCACAACAACAAAGCCGGAGTCGGACGCTTTCAGGTAAGCTTTATACGGCGAAACATTATATTTTCAAACGGAGAGTTTAAAGGAAACTCACAATACATCTGCAGGTATGCGTCACTGATTGTGAATTCAGTTGCAACGAATATTCAAATGCATGGTGCATGTAAAGCGTTTAAGACGTTATTGTGAGAAATCACTTGAATATTAGTTGCAGACGGTACAAATGGTAACACATAATTATTAGATACATGTACAGCGTAAAAGATGAAGAACGTCAACGTCAAGGATATTATGTATATCGGTACTCTCTGCCTAACCTGTAAGGTACACGGCATAATAATAATAATTACAATAATGTTCACCACATTGTATATATACATTCCACAATTGAGATTAAATTATCGCCGAAACCTAAATCATCTACATCGTGTCCTTTTAAATTTTTCTTTTTTTTTCGTTCAAAAATTTCCCTCAACCCAACCAATATGCCGTAATATTTTCCTCTGATTATCCGTTGTATAACTGTGACGCACTTGATGCTAATGAGGATCTTGGGTTAATAGGATCACCCTGTATCCATTGCTAACTACTTGCGGATCATTACAGATATCTGTGTGGTCGGAGACCGGGAAGATCAAACGCTGCGTGACCCCGTGTACGTGCCGGTCACGTGGATGCGCGCCAACGGAAGGAGAATGTAAACTTCCTTTTCATTAGTACACGAGTCACAGCTATTTGGAACGTATGCGGTTTTTGTTCTAAATTCAAAAATTTTATTAATCGCCATTGTTTGTTTCGAATAGAACGAGTCATCAATGAATTAGTTTAACGCCCTTTTTGGATGCCTAGTTTGTTCATATCCGGTGCTCCCTCATTTTAAGGTCGGATCCATAAATGTTTACCACTTTTTCTTTCAAAATCCGTTCGCTAAGTTACAATGTTTGTACGTGGTCTTGTTTTGGTATCTGTCTCAATCTCTTAAAAGAGGTATTTTACATAACTTCAAACTAAAACCATGTCTTACAGTAATATTTCGTCACAAACAACAAACATAAAAATTAAAATTTGTCGTAATTTCAAGATCATCAATTATAATGCAGAATAAAGTTTATATACAGTATCATTATCACCATCATCGTTAACCCGTTATCGTCCGCTGCTGGACATAAGCCTCTCCAATGGCACGCTACTGAGCTCGATGTTCAGCTCATCGCATCCAACCATCCATGCCATATACTATATGTTATTAGTTACAATCCATTCAAAACCAATGGGATCTTTGACAAAGGCGGCATTTCTCTCAGCACCTGCGGTGTCAAAGTGCAGGTGCGAATGGAAAGCGCATTTCTCTGTGCTCGTGACCGGACAGCGCGCAGGGTTGCCACGCGCAATGCACTTCGCCTACCAATCGTCAACTGCAAATATATGAGACATTTCTCATAACAGCCATTCCTAATTAACGTAAATGAGTCATTTGTGAAGATAATAAAGTAATACTAATTGCAGTGAAAAGAAATGATAGAATTATGTAGTCAGTAATGCACTAAAACGCAAGAATACTGTATTCATAATAAACGAACCAGACAGAACTCTAGTGCAGACATTGAAGAGTTTCCAATATTCCCTTCCGGATGAAATGATCAGATGAGTTCAACGGCAGTATTTTATTACATTATATTGCCAATGGAACTGTGGAGTCACTGCCAAGGTTTCTTCTGACGTAACGGTAAACAGTTACTGTAACAGCTATTTTCTTTCCATTCCATTATGTACATAATACATAGCTAATATGACGCCTAATGTGTTAATACCGAAAACTATTTAGTTATCACTTTGATTTTCTGTTCCTTATATGGACAATTTAATGATATTGCGACAGTATGCATTTTAATGATAAATACTGTAGTTTTTACGCAGTATCAACCCTTAATGGTGATGGAGCGACTTTGCTGTTTTCAAGGACGAGTCTACAGGTAAAGGGCACCCATCAATAACCCTTCAACATCGATAGCGTTGATGCTTGAAAGAAAAAGTGAAAGTGTTAAATCGACAGAATTCTTTGTGGATTTTCTATCCTATAAGCAGACAATAATTTTACTAATCTAAATTATGTGCTACATAGGTCTGAATATGTAGTAGTATTTATATTAAACCGAGTAATATGACATTCTTATTCCATGGTAGGACGTAAATCTAATTGGTGAAACGTGGAAATGTACTACACTCCTCTGTCTACCTCTTCGGGGTTTACGGGCGTGATGTTACGTTTTTTTTTTAATATCACATACTGATAATAAAATAATACCAAAACCACAACGGATAATATCGAAAGCAGACCTGCAGGCCACCGCATCGACGTAAAACAAACATCCTCACGGCAGATATCATGAATAGCTGGCACAAAGAGTTGCGGAGGTGTTAAAAAGGGGTTTATTTTGTTAATAAACACGCCTGTTTGTATGCGGAACCCTTTAGGGCGTTGTTATAACGAGTCGCGGACAAACATACGCCAGTAATAATCACGTATGTTTGTTTGTTTGTCGAGCGTGCGGCGACGGTCTGTTGACGGACTAATGGGTTCTGTAGGTCCCTATATATTTATATGATCTCACACGACGAAATATCTCGCTTGAATAAATGGTGGTAAATATGTACTGATGGTATATATATATGTCAAATGAACCAAGCATTTGCGAATTATCTTAACGCACTAATGTATGTACGGGATCTAGGGAATGTTTTGCAAGACTTTTTCCAGATCTGTGTACCATTAGGAGACAAACTTTAGCGTGGGATCCGTTGAAGTTATAGAGGGTTAAATAAGAAAGATGCAACGTTGCAAGGTTTTTCATAATATCACAGTAACAAATGGATAATTGTGTGTGCGGAATACACGTTTTTGGGACTTCTCACATGCATTCTCATATTTACTGTATACCTACACATAACAGTATATGTGTGAGGTAAATATAAGATAATGACTTGTACAAAATTATCTGTTTGTTCATATACAATTTCCTGATTATATACCTACATACAGATGCCTTCACGCCAAGTCCCTTACGGGGAAAGCAGAGAGCACGGAATATTTTTGCAATTTGAGAAACACTATGTTGAATTTATAAAATTTTAATACACTATGTTAAAAATTGACTGCCTTGATGGTCGAATCGTTGCAAGAGCGACTGACGATCGGGAGGACCCGGGTTCAAATCCCGGGTCGAGTACTATTAGATTTTCTAATTTAGAATTTCTAGTAGTGACTCGGAGTCTGGATTGAACCCGGTGTATGGCAATAGCCTCACCACATGGGACGAAAATGTAACAGGAGAAACGTGGGTGTGTACTACATTCGCTGCCTACCCTTTCGGGGATTATAGGCGTGATTTTAATTTTTTTTACTATGTTAAAAATGATATGCAATGAGGATAAAGTAAAACTATAATAATATAACAAACTATAACATTGTAACAGTCGTCCGTGCGGTGCGCCTGCGTCGTTCCGCGCCGGCGGCCGCCGGAACTTCCGGCGAGCAAGGTCGGAGGCAATACTGTTTGCAAGCTAAATTAGCTCGATCGCTGTTACCTTTGTTTATATGTAAATATATAAAAACGTGAACGGATTTGTTTATCTCATTCTGAAATCGATTTGAGCACACGAGTGAGTAACATGAGAGACATTTCAGAAATTTGCAATCGGTCATGAAAAGGTTTAACGGAAATTTCACAAGATCATTTCCTGTATTTTTAATTTTTAAATGTTTTTTTTTGGACCAAATTTATCACTTTAAAACGTATCAAACACAGAATTATTTACAATCTATAAGACATACTTTAAGATTTATTCCAAGGACGTCACGTAATAAAAACCGTTTAAATAAAAAAAAAACTTGTACCGGGAAATTTCGCTTCCCGTTTTCACAACGCTATCATTCATCAACGCGTAACAGAACGCTGTACCCGTAAACGCTTACAGAGTTACAAAATGTATCAAGATAATGTATTATCTTGGAAATTCCTTAAATATCCCGTGGACGCGCTACCCGGTGTCAACACCCATCGCGTGGCACCGATTACAGATGGCGATAGCGATAACAATTCGCCTGCTATCCGGATAGCCGCTGGAAATTAGCGGAATAATTTATGAACGATTCAAATTCTCTATTTAGATAACGAACGTGCATGTAAATTTACCATTTTCATTTTATAAATGCGGTGTTAGTTCTTGTACGTCATGATTCATATCTCGAGAATTCCACATGAGCGTTTGTAGCAAGTGTATATATACAATATAAATATCTTTAATAATAAAACAAAATTGAACATGGCGGAAATATCACAAAAGCCGTCACTTGCATTTTAACGACGAGCCATTACAGAGAAATATCAAAAAATAAATAGCTATAATAATAAAAAGACGAATGATTTCTACATCGCTGCTAAATAACAGCACAATTAAACAAAAATCTCGCATTAATCATAAGCACGGAGCCAGCCTCCAATCACCCACTCGGCAAACGCGTCAATCTATCAAGTAGAGACATCAGATAGAATCTATAAATAAATGTGATATAACAGAGCCGCATGTCGTGTACTTAATAAATCACATTCCCGATAGACGTTTTATCGTCAATCGGGACACGTAACATCACTAATTAGCCGCGTAACGGCACCCAAGTTATCGACTGTCGATACTCGACACCTAATAGGATGGTGCAATTTTATCGATACAACTCGTACTTAGAAGGAATAGTTTATCAGCACCCAGGAGTGATTTAGGGAAATTTCATGGTCTTAGTATCAACGTTTACACGGATTACTGCCTAAGATTGCCGAGTGCTACGAAATTATCTCTATATATAGAACTTTAGATTACGTTTATGTTTGTTCATAGCGAACAATATAAGCACGCACTAAACGAATGTAATAATGACGTTATAATACAAAATCTCTAAAACCCAGAAAAACATAATTAACCGATATATCTAATCTAATCCGTACTAAAAGTCAGAGATAACGAAGAAAAACAAGCCGACGTGCGCACGTCCGATAAACATTATACGGACGATGTATTAAACAACACGGAAGCATTCCATATAAGGCATAAAGGCTGACAATAATGCATTACCATAATTCCCACATGGAGGGAACCGTGAAAAAGAGTCGATTGTTGAGTGCAGCAACGAGCAGACGCAAGAAAACGTCGCTTGCTAAATAAAGGCGAGCCGGACGCAGCGGCCGCTATATAAGTCGAGATGCGCGGCCCATCTAACGGGCCCACGTGACCTTCTATTAATTACCGTTCACTCTACCGAGCCCTTGGTATTTCTTCCTACGGCTCGACTGGTAGACGCTTCCGTAACAGCTGCGAGCAGCTTTTTATCGGAATTCCTAACTCGAAACAGAAATTGTTGCATAGATGTTATTGATTAAAAAGTAGCAGCAGAAACTATACGAAGTATCAATATGAACCCACCAGTCAGATTGATTCATTGAGTTTAACTACAGCACCCATCGCACCAATGGTTGCCATATTACATATTACCGCACCACTGAACTTGACTGTCCATGACCACCGCCACTCTTCCGTACACACAATTGGTCTATTAAACATGACCATGACAAATAGACCAAAGAGGAGTCTGATTCATACTCCTAATTATTTCTCTATTGTTTGATAACAGCTGACTTTCGACCGGTCATTAGGGATATTAAATCAAGTATCTATTACTCAAGAGATAAGAGAGTAAAAAATACATTTAAATAGATAAAGATGAAGATTAAAGATGAAGATATACATTTAAAAAGTGTACAAATACGAGTTAAGGGCGGAACATCACCTTTTGATAAACGTAAAATGCATGTAAGAAATTCAAAATAGTGCACAAAGCCGCTATGAACCTGCAACCATCCAAGCGTCACAGGCTCGACTTTTTCATCTCAACATTAGCAGTACAAAACCAGTTATTATCGATTGATAGAATTTATGTACCCATAGGAACAATGGCCGTGGTCACCAATTAGGAGCAGTTAGTACTTGCAGTATTACAAAGGTGTCCTGTTCGTATTAATCGTTCGGGCCATATTGTGCGCCAACTCTAACGGAGCAAGAGTATATAATTATGCTAATGCAATTAGAGGAATTAGACCTGATGGGGTTCAAGGTTACCTCCGATGGCGTCGTTGATAACACGCTTATGATTTGACATGATTCTCATGGTGAGTATTCAATTTTTGATACACTAAAGTTCAGGCGATGAACGAAGTCCGTTTTATAAACCGAAAAACCTAAAGAGATAAACGCAGTAACATTTTACAACTGTTCCGATAAACGATAACGATTTCGAAATGTAAACCGTGTCTACCGCATATGTGTAAAATATGAGTCACTTTCTGTAACGCGTATATAACATTACTGGAAAAATAAGGGGAGTTATGGAAAAATTATGAAATATACACGCGAACGCGCAGACCCGAGTGCGCCATATGGCCGGCGCTCGCGTTCGCAATAACTGCGCTTTCCGCGAACCGACCGCGGCCACACTACTGGGAACGATCGTAAAAAACCTATCCGTACAGTTGAACCATTTGAATTTAAATAGGTGAGTTCATACATTAAAGATCTGGCAGAGTCGTTAGATGAAAGGGCTGATGGTGACGAATGGTACGACCGGGAGTACAACCAGCGTACCGAGTGAAAAACTACACGAACCGCTTACAATACTGTGGTAAGAATTATGGTAACATTGCAAGTATTGACTCCTTACCCAGATCGCAATCTATTTCTATTTCAGCTCAGAAGACACAATTTAGAAGATATAGGCATGTAATCCACAATGTTCACGATGAACAGAATATTGTTCAACTCAATGATGACGGTCTGTGCACAGTACATAATTAAAGAACACATAAAGTTAACAGATTTACAATGTAAATGCCGACAGAAGAAACAAGGAACTGTATACACATATAGCTTCAGTATGAAACAGGCAGACTGGACAGAGAAAATAAAACACTTCAAGCCCGTCTGCGCTCAGTATTGATCGGTGCCATCTAAAGTTAGCTGAAACAGCGCACCCAGACGTTCCTACAGGACGCGCGCTCAGACTGTAATAAAAGCAAAGATAGTCCCCGTCTGTGTCGCTTTAACACTTAATGCGCTTTCACGAGAATTGCGGAGTAATTCAAAAAGCAATTCTAAATTCTCTAGTGACATTAAAAATCAGAAATATATTACATTCGATACGATTCCTTTCGATCCCAGTCATTGAATACTAATAGATTTAAAATGTCGTATTTTTCACAACAAATGTTTGCCTCAGCCATATATATTTTCTGGCCAAATGATAAAGCACGCACACATAAACATACGGACATATCAACACATTCGCAAAATTTCGTCGAAACAAAATCACTGTCGATAAACAATATCTGAACGATCTTGCAAAATCACATCGGTATCGTTCAAAATATTTTAAACGCTCGCGATATATTAACGAGTGCGGCCGTTAGCTGGTGTTCGAAGTTTGCTTAATTAAAGCGACTCGAAATAATTTTTTTTGTTTGTTTTAATCGACCCATTAACATTCCACTGTTGGAATATGAGTCTCCTCCCATATTGAGAGGGTTAAAGCCGTAGTCCT
>DWJK01001652.1:0-16390 GCA_018248815.1 Croniades pieria auraria
TATGTGATGTGAGATGTGATTAAAGATTGGTCCTAATTGAATCAGTGAACTAGACGTATTTAGCCTAATATCAAAATTAGATAACATTATCTTTTCATAAAACATGTTTGTTATCTGCATAGCACTTGTGTATTGCCGTCTTGTTACGATACAGTGCAATATTTTGTTGACTAAATTAACGCCAAACATTACTACAACATTAACGAAAAATAAAAATAAACGGGCATAGCGGATAATTTTAACAAAAATCCTACTACAGACCAAACAAATCAAATATAACAAACATACCTACAATTCTACATACTATTATCTACCCCAAGTCGAATATAATTCCCAATCAATAATATCCCGAACATACGCCGCGGCGATAACTGACGCATCTTATCTGACGAACATTATTTCATACACATCTATCGGAAAGCCATTTCAACTGTGTCTGATTTTATTCTAGGCAATTTATTTTCAATAAAGAACTATAAAAAAGACTTATCTAAATAGCTTGAGCTCGAACGCGAGGGGAGTGAATGGCATAAAACTCGGAGTCCGCGCGTGTTCAGTATTGCGCCGTGCAACTACACTGCTTTAAATTTATATAAATACTGTAGGACTGTGTGAATATGTCTTAAACTCCGTGTCAATGTTTATACAAAATAAATTAGTAATTAAAACTAATTTCCATGTTAGTTACTAACATAATTTACTTAACACCGTAAAACGATAGGACGGAACAGTTTAGATATTGCACTAAGACACGTATTTTTGATTCAAAATATTGACTTAAAATAGTTTAAAAAAACGTTGACACAAAAGACAACACAACACTCAAACGTAGAGATAACTCGTTTCTACAAAATAGTAACTTATCCGACTGAAGTTTGTACTTGTTCCTTTGTTCAGTTTGGTTTTAACATTATAAAGAAAAGAAACAAAAAAGCATTAGGTACACTTTACAAGTCATAATGCGATACGGGAAGTAAAATATAAATTTGTACGGTACCAAACACTCATTTACATGTTATTCGAGTAACAAACCCTGGGGGACGATATCAGCCATTTATGAGTCGAAAGTATTAAAGAAAGCGAACTGAATGCATATAACGATATAGATATATGTAATAATAAGGAATAGAAGCAAGGAGACGACTCGCGGCGAATAAGCCCCGCGGAAAGCGGTATTGTTCCGCGAATTTAAAAACGGAACAAAACGAACGAGGGGAAGGAAATCGGATGAAAATATGAAAAGAATACACGATATATACGCAAAAGTGAAACGAAACGTCGGAGATCGGGTCTGAGGCGCGGCGGTCCGCAAATATAATTTGCATAGCCAAGTAGCCCAACTTTTGTCTGCGGCGGATGTTCGCAACCATATTCATTCGTTGCTTTTTAACCACACTCCCATTCTGTATCGGGTTGGACTTTTTATTGCATTTTTTCCCTTTGAACGGATTCCTTCAATATTTCGGTGGCTCGGTATGAATAAAATTCATACGCTCGCCCGATGAATTGTTTCGCATCACGCACGCAAGTCGCCCTAGGTATATCCGCTCCTACAGTTGATTGAGAAAACCATCAACTTTTTGATGTTTGGATCTAATTAAAAATCAACAAAATACTGCAAATTCTTTAGATAACAAATCAATGTTCACGCAAAATCTATTCCAGCACATCTTCTACGTACACAAAAGTAATTTATGTAAGTAAATAATTTACAAAACGCTCAAAAGAAGCACAAAAGAACAATGGAACAATGAATATAATATCATACGAGTCAAAGTACTTTAAAATTAGAACTATTGATGGCCGCAAAGCTGACAACAAAAGGCTTAAACTTTTGTTCTGTTCTCCTTTCACAAGTCAATTGGAAATAATCGATTGAAGAATTATTACGATTCATCTTTGCTTATGAACTTGAGTGTAGAGAAGCTGTAGAGCGGATTATTACATCACAAAGCGATGCCGCCCGGCCACAGACAAATATTGATTCAAAAAAACAATGAGTTCCCGCCTTATTGCTTCTGCTTCATTAAAATCGATTTTACAATGTAATGTATCGATAATAACTACATTACATTCGTATAAAAGTAAATGTTCAACTTGTTATTGTTTACACGAGTAAAAGTGTCGTTCTAAATTTGGTAATGGAAACGAGCTTTGAGTAATTAGATGTTTACGCGTTAATAGATAAATAAGGTGGGATGAAAGGTCCAAAAATAAGCGTCAGTCGAGTGAGAGACCGTTTTTCAGAGGTGTTAGACTGAATCGATGTTCGGACTCGACGGACCGGTGAATTTTCCACCGAGTGGACCTCCGGATGAGCACCTTTGTATTGGCTGAACCTTTGCATCCTCGTGGTAGAACACCTATTATAATAATATGCTTAATTAATAAAAATATTTCCACATGACAAACTCCTTAATAACATGTCCCTCGTATCCATCCTTAATGATATACTGCACACATTATACACTAATTTACTATATCTTCACGCCAGGTTCCTTACGGGTTGTGGAGAGACTACAGTTTATTCTTATCTATACCTGGGCGTACTAAATGCCTAAAAACACGTAAAGAAAAACGAAACGAGAATAAGAATCGATATGATCGTACTCGTACATTCTGTAAATGTACATTGTAAATATTTTATTTTGGTTACACTAAAGTAATTAATGAACAATAAGAGTTAAGTTCTAAGTGGCTATTAGATTGAATAACAACTAAACGAGAATGAAAAGGAATACTATCCTTACAATCTGGGAATATACAATCTCTTTGTATATTAGCTTTACATTCTGTAAAAATATATTGTAAATCTTTCATTTTTGCGCACATTATCGTAATTAAGGAACAACTAGAGCCAAGTTCTAAGCGGCAGTTAGAGCGGATGAAAAATAAAGCATTCGAATGTACGTTATTACGAGCGGTGGCGAAGGTCAGCGATGACAAATGATGCGCAGGAGTCGATCACTAGTGAACTCGACCGTTTCATTAGCACCAACATTAATTACTAGCGAATCTTTAATGAGAAAATGTTTTTTTTTTATTCCGCGTGGGCCATTTTGAACTTTAACAGCTTATAGTAGCTAAGAAGGAAAAATGTCAATGGTTTGCGTAGACAAATGTTTTTCTAATTTTTCTTTTGTTTATTTCATAACACACAGTGACTGTGGGGAATTATGCGATTGTATGAAATGTTCAGCTAAATTTCTTTATAATATATCGAAAACAACATGATTGAAATCGAATGAATATTTAATAAAGCTCCGGAGCAGCGTTCAATCAAACTAATCAAACTTATTTCATATTGGAACATTTGTGTTTCTTATTCATCCAACGGACCGCGAACGCCCTTTGACTACAAATTATAGCAACTTTCAAAATATTCCTAACATTTACTACGATTTCTCTGTATTTTTAAAGTTATACTCTTTTACCTTTGCATGAGTCGCATATTATTTAATATGGACATTATTTTTATCATACCGAAGTACAAGACGCAACATAAATACTTTCTGAAATCGTAATGGTATGGTGATCACTTTGAGATAATTTAAATATTTTTGTATCACACGTTTGTGTGAGGACCATAACGTTTAGTAGGAGGTCCTTCGGTGCACTGATACCATCACTGGCCATCATACTTTCGTGTAAACAGGACAAAGATATCGAAATGAAGTGCAAAGGAGAGAGAAAATAAATCATCACATGCTCACTCAAAACGATTATCGACAGGCTTATGGTTCGAAATAAACTAAAGCGAATCAAAATGATTGACCTGTTTCGTCGGAAGCGTACTCTGTAGAAAGATATTGGTACATCGTTTCTTCAAAGTGGAGAGCGAAAGAGACGCATATAAGTTATGATTTTCGAGATTTTCTTAACGCAGACATCGTTTATGCAAACGCAAAACCAAAACATGGCGCGCGACAGTAAAACAGATATTTTATGTTTACAATACTTACTTCACGTTAAGTATAAATTACTCGGTTTTATTTTTGGAACATACTCATTCAAACGCATTTTGATATCCACATCTTAGGTATATTTAAATTAATTAAAACCGCTTTAGAGATAGTGATATATCCTAAGTAACTGATATTTCTAGATGTGTGCAATACGAAGAATATTTTAAACAATTTATAATAGAAACCCTAATGCAAAACCTTCACACAATCTACCTGACGGCGTGCGGTCACCGTCACTCAAAACCACCACAACCCTCTGGCCAATAATCCCTCACTTGCTCTATTACCCTCCAAACCGGAATATAACAATGCGTGCACTCCCGGTCAACCGCACAGATAACCAACGGTGGTCGCACACTGTCTGTCTAGACCAGGACTTTCCTGTTCTAATGGTGCTGCAGGTGCAATCTATCCAGTACACGATTTTCTATTGCCTTTTAAGTTGTCCTTATACTCTTTGATCGAGTTAAGAATACTTTGCTTTTTCTTAAGAAAACTGTTAAAAATTTTGTACGAGTACATATTGCGTTGAACACGAACAAAAAAACGTCTCGTGATTCTAAATACTTTTAACTGTCATCCTTCTATAATTCCCACAGCTGGGCAATTATGTCTGCAATAGGGGAAAACCTTGAAATAAACTACAAATTTACCATTTAATTAGGCCATGCGTCATTTAAACTTCCAAGTCGCTTGGGATCCACAACCATGTCAGGGTTACTAGCCCTACTTTACTTGAAAATCGTTTCAATTGATTTCGATGCAAATTTCTAAACTATCCTTTCAACTTTCAGTTATGTACCAGAAACGTCTCAAGAAGGAACGAAAACAACGGCAACAGGTTCAGGATCAGCTAGAGATCGAGTTGAAGAGACGACAGAAAATAGAAGAGGCATTAAAACAGTCAGGCGCGCCCGCTGAGATACTCAGGATCGTAACTGGTGAGAACACACGACATCTAACATCGCTTATGGAAATTTACAAATTGACTGTAACAATCTATCCATACCCACACCCAATCTATAATGATACCTTGTTTCGAGTACATCGAGTTTGAATGGTATTCACTATAAGATTATCTAACAAGTATTAACCTGAAGTACGCTGTGCCCCTGACATGTTAACTTGCCGTCTGTCAAACTATCTCCACCAGCTAGAACTTCACCCGCAACACACCGAATGTGAAACGTCCTACTGCGATGTAAACGACATTAAACTGTAATACGTGTGCATTTTAGATATAATTTCGACTGTTGTCGGAGGCGATTTGCGCCGCTGTCGATCGCGAGGTGTGTACATCGAGTGCGTGACGTAGGAAGGGTAGCAGACGCTAGTGAAGGCTTGTACTAATCTCCGTGTCAGGAAATCGTTTCGCAGGCCATTTGAAACGAGGGTTCGGGTGCTGAACTAACACGCATTCGAGTTCAATTTCTTGCATAATCGCTGTTTGCTTCTAACATTTATTGGCAGTCCATTTATTACAGCCGCGTAGGCTCAGGAAAGGCTTTTACTGGCACTATTTTGCAAGAGTTGATAATGGCCACGTATCCAATTATGCTTTTTACGTTACTGTTACATTTTGTTACGGTCGTTATAATGGCTTCGCATTTTGTTATTAATGACCGCGTAACGAACATAAATAGGACTACAACTTATAATTACTTTGATAGCGTACGAGGATTTCGATAGAGAATCGAAGCTGCAGTGTTAATAAAATGTTCTTCAACAGAGAATCTGACGCCCGCCACCCAAGAGAACCGCTCGGAGCGAGAGAACGGGTCTGATAGCAAGCCGCCCAGCGCAGAGCCGCCCACCATCTCGCCGCCCTTCCAGCGCGACCCGCCACGCACGCCGGACAAGCCGCAATGGAACTACCCGCCGCCACCAGTCGACATCATGAGCGGTGGAGCTGCCTTCTGGCAAAACTACTCCGGTAAGCATTCCAAGAGTTGTGGTCAATGACGAAAGTTATACAGATGGTTGCGAAGAAAATTCTCAGAATAGAATAACCAACTGGAGAGAAAGACCGAATAAGAGTAAATAGTTGCCAAAAATACTTAAAATTTTAGGTGCATGTAGTTTACGAAAATTTAGTTAAAAAAAAACATATAACAATAAAAAAATAAATATTTTGGCTTCTGAAATTCGCTCTAAAACGTTTTGTATTATTTATTATTTATGCGAATTATTCTTGATTCGTAGGCACATTTGATATACCGTTCGAAAGAAGAATCCCGAGTATGTAAAAAGCCCGAAAAGCACCGATACGTCAATTTTTATTTTATTAGGGTGAGGTTAAAAATGAAATGAAAGTTCAATTTATTGCAATATTCCTTTCGATATCCTTTTGTGCAGCTGGTATGCGCATTTAACAGGGGCGCGCGTTCTGAGCAAACATACTCCTAATAACGGGATATTATTTGTAGAACTACAATTACAGTACATAGCTATATTATGTTTAGAAATGTTTTAAGGATAGTATTCGATCACGTAACCTTATTTAAATGTAATTGTACACCAAAGTACGACCTACAATTTGAAAAGCAATCAGAATAAAAAGTAAACACGGCCGCCAACTGCTGAAAGCACATTCAGCCAACATGAAGGGTTCTCACTCACGTGTTACAGTATAAGCCGTAGTTTTTTTCATTCATATCCACTTTGTGGAAAGCCCAGAAATTTCATTAAAAATGCACGGGGCTCGTGGAGTTTGAAATACTATTGTGTGCAGCCGCTCCCCCGCGCGGCGGCGGCTACCGTTATGAAATTTGGTTTTACGCGGCAATTGAAGAATTTCACGGCATGTACATGCGTTAAAAAACCATACATAACGTCACATACAACATTACATAAGACGTTACATTAAACTATTTCAGTTTTTGCAATCTCCTAATTAATATATTAACTAGTAAGATCTACACTGGCAATATTTTTTATGTTATTCCTGTTGTTATTGCTTCTGGCGTTGTTCTTGTGATTAAAAAGCCCTTACAGCTGGCAATCGCACAACATTCATACTTGTAACTATTTCCTGTTGCGCTGACGAGTAGCTTTTATCGACGACAGCTCGCTTTTCGAGTAGGAACTGCATCAATTTAAGTGGTACCTGCAAGTGTTCCACGCACGCGAACACGCGAGTGCGAATAGTTGGAAATGAAAAATAGTAGTTCAATCGACTTAGAAATACAGTGTTCCATATTTAAACGAAGAACGAATCAATTATTCGATTTTTAAATTTGATTTCTATAATTGGAACATAGTTCATTATGTAATATCGTTCTTAATTTTGTGTGTACAAATAAGTTGTCAAACAAACTTCTTATAAATTAAAAAATATTCACATTCACTACATATCAAAATATTCATCAATATATCAATATATGAGTTTGCTCACTCTCTTAACGCTTCTTAAATAATACCATAATGTGAATCAAAACGATAATGGCTAAAATACAGTAATTGACTATAAATTTAAAATTGTATGTAAAATTATAAAATAATGTTACTAACGTTCCATTTAACGTTATTAACGTTTAAAACGATTGTGCTATTTTTAAGAAACAAAATTAACTTTCGCGCCAAAGATCACCAGGTCCAGCCAATAAAACAAAACTCAAAAAACATTAGTCATGTACGCCGTACAAAATTCAAGTCTCCGTTTACCCATCAACCTGTATAAACTTACACACAGATGTTTGTTCAAAGTAATATCTCTCTTTATTTGTGCAATAAGTCTTTCTTTTTCATGTTACAAGCGCCACAGAAACGAATGGAGCATCTGATATTAAGTAATATAAAGTTGAAAAATTAATAAGAGGAAACTTCACCGGCTACTTTTTAGGTACGCTTGCAAAATGAATGGAAATAAAATCGTAGCGCACAGGTGCGCTCGAAACCTTTGACGATATTAGCTTTCTATTTATGAAATATACATGTACATGTATACAGTTATTCGTCCGTATTTCATTTATCTCGGCCTTTTAGCCATCACCTTAAATATAACATGAGCAGCTACTAAATTTAATCGAGCTACGAAGTAATTGTATGATAAAAGTAATGAATAGTGTAGTACCTACTTATATTAAAATGAAATTATTTAAATACAATTAATGATATAATTTAAATAATTGTGTACCTCGTCTTTCTATGCTCGCACAGAAGACCGTAGAACGAATGGATATGGAATTATATACTCAAATTGCAACACAAAGGTTTCCAGAAGTGACATTTTTTTTTATAAGACGATGAAATTCGAATCCACATGGAACACAACAGGATAAAATCCGCTACATAGTATCAAACCACATTTATATACACATGTAACAGACGATGTACTGATTTTGTTGTATTATTATATCACCACGCCAGGTCACTTACTGGTAGAGCAGAGAGCACGGAGTGCCAAATATCTCTGTCCTTACAGATCTGACGTGCTATATCCAACCGTCGCGCTTTTCATACACGCACGCCAGATAATATGTTGCATTCAAATTTGTTAGACGTACAATAAAACGGCATTTAATAGACTTCTTACTATATTGTCTTAATCGAGATAGATATTTTGAAATGAAGTCAAGGGAGTCACGAATAAATTGATTCTTTGAAAAAAAATGGAGAAAGAATGTTTAATAGTAGATCACTTCAATCAGTGTGATTTGATACGCATCGATAAGCAAGAAACAGTGGCCTGATGCCGAGTCCATAATACAATTGGAAACCCTGTTGGAATCTTATTATGACACTACAGACTTCGAAGGACATCCCCAGCTTACCTGCTGCGCCATACTTCTCACCATCTGTTGAAACGTCCCTTTGTACACAACCTTCTCGAATTTCCGTTTAAAAAAAAACTTTTCCTTTTTTTTATTCTGTTTTCAAAGTAATTAATTCGACCCTCAGAACGAACAAAGGTGTCGATTGCATAAAAATAGTTAAAAAACTACGTGAACCGATCATAAATATTTTCAAAGAGATATCGTTTTAAAACAATTATGTTGTTATGAATTCGTAACAAAGGAACAAATCACGGATCAATGACATTTATAAAAATGCACGAAACAAAAATCTCCTAGACACTGAACAGTGGAAGTTTTTGCGTGGTCGAAGTGGGAGAAACAATCTGTTGTTGGAGGCAAGTGAACAACGAAAGCGTAATTTCTTGCTCGAACCTCTATTTAATTATAAAATCGATTCGTTTCTATAGAATTAATCTACGACTATGAACCATTGAATGGTTTTTCAGGTTTCATTTGTTAAGGGCAACGTTTCTTATGGAATTCCTGTCGTGGCCTTTGGACGTAAAGAATAAAATGACGATAGTCGTATACTCGTATGAGTAGGAAAGGCACACGCTTATTTGTGATCCCTTGTTACCGACCCAGCGTCAATAAATGAGGAACAAAAGTGTTGGAAACTTTAGTCCACTTTAAGGATTAGTTGAAGCTTTGTTTCTGATAAACTGGTACAAATATGCAAGTCAATGTGTTACAAGCCTGTTTCCTTTACTCCTAAAACATGTAGGTACTTATGTTTGGAAATGATAAATAATTAATGATCAAATTCTATATTCCTTATAGAGCGACTGTTCCATCTCCTTGGGTGTGCCTCAAGATGTCGCGAATTCGAAGACAAGGACAAGAAAGGTTAATTTTTTATTTAACTGAAGCGCTCAACCATTACAGTTATTTCCAAGAACAAATAGATTATAGCTCTCAAAGGAGCCGGCAATTCTGTTTTCTGAGCGGCAAATGCAAAAATATTACGTATTCAAACAGACCTAATGGGACATTTAGGGGTGGCAGCGAAGTGAAACGGCAAAGGCCGAAGCTTTTAAGTGTATAATATTTAATTGTGACGCCCTAGGCGTATAATCTCGCCCGGGATAATAGGTTTCTGTTTCGGGACAACCCTCGAAGAGCGACACTTGCGAGTGTGACGCCCTGGAGCCAGTCTCCACTGAAACAAATCGGATTATAATTGAGTTTTTTTATCTCTCGAAGGCTTTTGAAATAAACACTCACGTCTGAGCATTTGTTTCTTACTCTTGAACATAATCACCTATTACTTAAGAAATGTATTGCTCACAATTGAAAATTAAATCGTGCTGACACTTACATGTTACATTCTAATGAATATGTCACATCCCAGTGGAAGTAGCAACAAAATAAGCATGTACATGTTCTGTAGGCGAACACAATAAACAAGTATTCACGTTACATCCCATGAACCTTGATTTGTGATCTGGTATAATAAAGAATAGCTACACTTAATACATAAATTGTAAACGAATATCGGGTAAAAGAAATTGAATTCTCCGTTGAGAAAATGTTCCATGAAAGTAAGCAAAAAACGTGATTCCGTTTATATCTTTTATATCTCGTAAATTGCAGGAGGCGGCAAGCGTTGCATGAAATTGAATAAGCATATTTCGTAAAACGTAGACGTTTTCGGAGACAATTGCCTTACCTCACCTACTCTTCACGAACTTTGTCAATTTTCTTAAAATCCTATTAGAATATCTTCTGTGCGCGACGTGTTTCATTTTTAAATTGCCCTCCCTTGCGCCTTTGAATGTTTTGTGACCGTAACACCGTATGATGTTAATAGCGTACTATATGTCTTTTCATCCTGTTTTAATATGATTTTTGTATTTGTCCCTTGAAAACATAATATTGAAGGATCAATACTAAACGCATGTTAATTAATATTGTAACCTTCATTAACATGACTATGAGTCACACTCACTATACTGTTTATAGTAAAGTTAATACAAAACTTCTAAAATGTTGTTCTGTCAAAGCAAAATCACTAAAACATTTTAACTTTTAATATATAATATTATAATATAACACGGACATATGTATATATGACATATTAATGTAACTATGTTAATGCCTTTCGTAGTCCCATTTCATGTCGATCTCCACGCACTATCTTACATGTGCATGAACTAAGAACACGTCGCAGACAACCCTTCTGCACGCAATTTAATAAGCGCTTATGACGTTGCGAGTGGTAGGTTTTTACCAAAGGGTAGATTGCATATTAAATTAGGAAGTGGCATACATATGCGAGTCCGTTTGATGTCGCCACCCCGAAGCACTAATGACATTTTCCGGGACGGCACACCGGTACTTTGTACGTTCGGCGCAAATATGCGAAAATTAACAAATAGGGAATCATTATAGCATTTTAATAAACGACGCTCGATACATTTCTTGTGAGGACTTTGTACATGCACCATTACAAAACAGCTAAAATTTATTAACTGCGTATTTTTCAACATAACATCACGCCTGTATTTCCTCGAAGGTGTAAGAAGCGGAAGCTACAGTACACACCGATATTTCACCAGTTATGTTACACTTTGAGTTTTTCAACATTTTATTAACAATTTCATGTAAGATGGAAATTGATGTAATCATTTTGTCAACAGAGTCCCTGGCGCAAGAGTTGGAGATGGAGCGCAAATCTCGCCAGCAGGCCATGGAGCGCGACGTGAAGAGCCCCCTGTCGGACCGGGCCGGTTACTACAAGAACTCAGTGCTATTTAGTTCGGCCACTTAGCTGGCACCGTCCGGGGCGCCCGAGTACCCCGACAGCCAAGATTATGATAAAGAGGAAGATGATACGAGAAAACCGATTATCAGTGTGAAACCCGAGTTCAGAGAGAAATAAATCCAAAGAGTTGAAGTGATCAAAGACAATACGCGCGTCCGAGTGGGACATCTCGAAAATTATCGCGCATTTTGTGCTAAATGCGCTGATAAAAACGAATCGGAACGATGTTCTCCGTATGTTCATGTAAAATAAAATTATGCATCTTATTGTTTAGTGTATTCAATTGGATGCAATGGATCTCGACGAAGTTGTATTTTCAAGCTGAGATTGTAATGTAAATAAAGTTATGAAATCGACGTAAGCACGTAGAGGTCGTGGCGTTAGAGTGAGGTATCAGAGAAAAAATCTTCTTCCATAGTGAAATTTGTAAATATTTCTTTATATTTTTAGACGTAAGTCATAACGGTTTTATCGACGATTCTAGTAATTTATTCGTCAATACGTCTTAACCATTTACGGAGCGTACCTTAAATTAAACTTATCTATGAATGCCATATTTATATATTAAGCATCATTATTTACGTGTTGCACACGCGCACGTGTTGCGGCAGCGTTGATCACTTGTTATCGTTTGTGCCGGCGTTGATTGATGGAAGAACATAACTAATTGATGATAACAACGGTTGGAATTGAACTAAGACTGCTTTTTCAAATCAGTTTTCCAAGCGTTTATATAAATTCTTTAATTCTCTGCGTGCTAGTCGAAACAATGCTATATTAATAGTGTTTAGTTCCTAATATACATTTCGTTTGAAACCTTAATAATTTCCGTATCGTCAGTAAAACTGCTACTGGTTTATTTTTCCTCTTTAACAGTTTTTAAGATAAAACGAACGTAAAATTTTGCCCCCCTTTCAGTACGTATGTGATCTTTAGTATCGCGTAATTTATTCAACTTTAGTGCAATGTTTAGATTTAACTGATACATTTAAAAGCATAATTAGTTAAATATATCGTTAAGTTAGTGATCATAAACGGTTTATTTTTACAAATTGATTGACTGAACACAAAGAGACCGTTGTCGTACAATATTTAAGGGATTACATTATAATTTCTGTGTTGGAATATGTATAAATATCGCAGTATCTCGTATTCAGTGTGGACGTACGTAGGAAGATACTGTAACAATAAGATCGGTAGGTTTAACTTTAACATAAAGTATAAATGATAGCGTTATTTATATCGATGCTTAGTTTACGGGACGACTTGAAATGTCTAAAATAGTTTAAATACTAATAATAGATTTAGATATTGCGTCGAGCGTGTAATTGGCGCTTGGCTATTCAATTGAACTTTGAAAAAAGAACGTCGAGAGGCGTTCTGCGATGCAAATAAACGAACAGTGTAGCCATCGAAGCGAAATATTTGTCGATTGTGTGAGTGTAGTAGTAACTTGAGCACAATTACTGTAATAGCAAATAGTCAAGCGCTGATAATGGAGTTCGCTTGAGACAATTACCTTCATACATACATATTACCTGTACTGGGTGATGCGAAGTATTAGATAAAACTTAGTTGTTACAATAAATGTTTAGCGGGATGAATGTGCGAGTGTACAAAGCGCGTGAGTGTGGTTCTTTACTGTCTTTTGTTTTCTCTTCCGTAGACTTATAAGAATTGTAACGGTACCTTACAAAATGAAATCTGAAATTTCTGTGGCATACATACGAGTACGTTTAGTATCGTCGTAGCGTAGGCTTTCCTTTGTCAATTAAACGCCGAGGCTTCTCTGTGTACATGAATTCTTTGATCGTTAAATGAGAAACACGAAGCAACTTTTTATTATTATTTATTGTTTCTATTCTAATTATTATCATTATTATTATTAATTTTACTTAAAATTGTGTGTGTGCCTTGTATTGTAGAGGAAAATATCAAGATTAAAAATGAAAATTATAATGCTGTGTTTTGTTTTACACCCGTTAATGTACACTTAGTTCTGACAGCGAACAAGACAATGAAATCCAGAAAGTGGTAGAAAAATTAACATACTGTATATTCCTTGCATGCTACTCATACATCTGTGGAAACCAGGGCTTATGAAAATGATAACATATGAAAATGATCGAATTTTTAATAATTTATTTTTAAAGAACATCAATCTACAATGACAGGCTCGCTGTACTGGACACAACTCGTTTATTTCGTAGACACGCCACCAAAGTCGCTCACAGTTCAACTGATGACTGATCTTGTATAAACTTTAAATACATTGATGCCCTATTTATGTCATAATCAGCATACAATAAATACGAAGGTACATGCTCAGTTCGCAGGATGGCGTGTCGGTACGGAAGCGACAGACGTCTTACAAATAACTATTGATCGTCACTTATAATAATGATGTGTCAATAAAATGAAATAAAATGAGTGCGCTACTCTACAAATATTATTAAATATACACAACTATAGGTCCTTCTTTCGACGATGTGCACTACGCTGTGAACAAGAAACCATACAGAAGAGATATTAACAAAACAAGGAGGTACAGTTAGGCGGCCAATATAATTGACGATCTTATCGCTAGTAAACGATTTCTTCCAAACAACCCACTCTGTAGGAATAAGAGATAGTGGGATAGGGGTAAGCTACATATAATAATAGAAAGAAGATGGTGATAAATATAAATAAATAAATAGAAATCAATCGCAATGATTCAGATTTTAATTACATAAATATTGATAAACATCATCATAATCATCATCTCTTATTTGTTTTCCTACTGGACAAGAGTCTCTTCTTGTTATCAGCTGTAGAGGACACTATAGAAAACTAGGACGTACAGGTTGCCTGAGGATATCCAATTATATTGAAACATGTTTTTGCTCTTGTTTAATATTTTTGATACGAACGTGTCATTCGTATTGGATGCTGAATAATCAAAAATATATTTTGGAAAGGCGGAGTCAAACAAACCTATTTAAACCGATAACAAGCTGCGGTGGCGCTCATTAAGATGGGCCTACATACAGCTGTGGACTAACACAGGCTGACGATGTTGATGTTGTTCAAAGATCATTTTATTAAATGTGTTACTGATATGAAGACTACGTCACCGGAGCATGTATTTATTTATTTATGTGTGAAACGATTGATACGTGAATTTATGAGCCAAACTGTCCTACAACATTTTCTACCATCCATTCAACATTCTACTTTGTATTCCATATTGTCTTACATCATTAAGATTTAGGTAAACACAAGCAGGTCAAAGTCATGAATGCATTGTATATTAAATTGTTACTTTATATAAATTACTTGCGTAAATTAACAAAACCCTTCATCTGAAACGACAGTAGTACTGAAATTAAAGCGTCATAACCAGGGAAATCATAAGAACTTCGTGTCATAGCGCGTGGCTCCGCGCCCGCCCGCCGCCGTTTTAAATCCTGTTAAATCGGAAAACTTCATATTTATTGCTAATAGATTCTCGGTCGATGAGCACTGGGTTATTTGGGATGCAATTTTATTTTGTCCATATGAATGATTTTTATATTTGGCCCCGGGGCGGCTGGACGCGGTGATGCGGGCCCTCCCTTTCCATTTCGGACACCGTTCAATCGTTGGCCCCTTATTGGAGATATTTTCAGATCACGGCCTTCGCCTCCAGTTACAACCGCGGCCACATTAATAAAAAACAGTTCCTGTTTACCGCATTTACATAAATTGTACATTCTGTACTATATTACTTTCCAGTCTATTCCTTAGTTAACTTTTTATAATGTGTCCATTTTTATTTAAAAAATGAAAGAAATTTTTAATAAATGTCATAATTCTGACATTTATTACAAATTTGTGTCATTCAAGCGTTTACTCCAGTCACTATTGATATAGGTACACTGATTATATATGTGCCGGCTTAATTATTGTATGTTTCTCTGGATACCCCGACTAGTTTCGAAACCTATACGAGATCCTTCTTCAAGAGCTCCCACCGATTGCAGTGAGGTCGCAGCGGAGACTGACATTCAATAGTAAAATAGTTACACCGCACGAATCAGTTATACTTACTACTGGTTGGTATTATTGCTTACTTACTGGTATCTCCTTTGCTATTGGCCATACTGGTAAGTTTAAGTGAAAAGACTAGCAACCAAACAGGCAGCAGTTAAAAGTGAGCGCTGCCACCCAGACTCGTCTTCAACCAACCTCGAACAAAACTATGCATAACAGCCCGGTTATTATAATTTGTTAATGAGATTATTATCATTAAACTGGCCACAGGACCGCGGGAAGAGGAACTGTTTGTATTATTAGCCCTTTAAGTACATATTAGTTTAAGTGGAGGCAGCATTATTTAATATCTGTCATATTTAAAGTTGGTCTCAAATGCGTTGCTACTCCTGAGGACTGAGGTAATCGCTTCAACATACATGTGACAATGTCACCCTTTAAATCGAAACACGCTTTGTAACGACGACTTCACAGTAGAAATGAGTCTCGAAGTGGGACTTTCCCGGCGGGCGGTATACATCTATGTTGTTACGTGACATGTAAAGCCTGATGATATAGGAGATGCATGAGAAACGTTTTGTCTTCTGAAACTGAAAGAAAGAATGATTAACAATTCTAGCTCAATTTGCAAACAAATCTAAATCACAACTTTATTTAGAGAAATTTAGACAAGATGTAATAATAATAAACAACCCTTATTATAACTAGTGATGCAGGAGTTTATCGTCCAACAAGAATTAACCTGGTAGGAAATAAAATTTTGAATGATACAAGAAAATTACATTTTGATACATTAAGACAATGTTTTTTCGAACAATAGGCAAAAGTAAGCAAATGCTAAAAATTGAGAC
>DWJK01001653.1:0-16388 GCA_018248815.1 Croniades pieria auraria
GAAACTCGTTTTATGGAATCAGATGATTAGGTAACTGGTTTAAATTTGACCCAGTTACTATGTACGATTTGCTTTTGAGAAACAACTAAATGGAGGTTGTTGATACGACAGATTACTGATGATAAAAAATGGTTAGCTCTTCACAATGATGTTAGTTAACGGTTCAAAGCGAAAATATATCAATTAGCCTATAAGACATTAAAGGCTGAGATTACTCCAAAAACGATTATGATGTCAGTTTGATAGGATTACGGGGGAATTCAGCATATTGGCAAATTTAGGATATGTTGTCATATCCACTGTATAGCTCTGACCTTGCGCCCTTCGATTTCCATTTATTTCCTTCAATACGGAAATTCTTAAACCGTAGTATTAATGCTGATACTTATGCTTTCCCTTAATAAAAACAAAGAATCAGATATCAGAATGAGATCAATCAATTTGGAACTACTTCAAAAATAACAAAAGATCCGACAAATTTAAAATAGTAACATTCATTTCCGAATAAATAATAATAATAATAATAATCGATCTAATAACATTCCACTGTTGGAATATGGGACTCCTCTCATATTGAGAGGGCTAATGCCGTAGTCCGCCACGCTGGCCAAGTGCGGGTTGGCGGACTTCACACACCTTAGAATTTTTTATTTTTTTATATAAATTCTAAGTTGTGCAGATTTCCTCACGACGTTTTCCTTCACCGTTAAGCAAGTGATATTTAAATTTAAAACGCACTTTTGTAAAGAGGTGCGCCATGGATTTGAACCCAGCACCCCTTGAGTGAGAGCCTGAATCTTAACCACTAGGCTATCGCTATTTATTTCCGGATAATAAATTTAAATTTTCCTTCACATGTAAAATCCACCGTCACTCGCTTGCCAACCCAATATAAACGTGTCATATGCAGCAACGTGTATGCAAATTGGGTTAAGTAATGAAGACGTACTGATGCGTACATAAACATTGTGTTCACACAAGCGGGCGGTTTCCCCTTACGGTATAATTTGCACTTTACGACGGTTACAAAACAATATAGCTGTCTCTTCACGGGGGCTTTTGTAGCTTCAACTAATATTGATTAAGAAATAAAATATATTCTAAATTTGATAAATCCTAATATTTTATAAACAACGTTAGCCGATTAAATAAGCCCAAATAAAAGACCTAGATGATGTACGAAGTGCTGAATGTTGGGGTGAAATACTTTATTGTGTATTGACATTATTTAATAAATTAATTTGATGTTCATAAGATATAAAGGCCTATCTCAGTACACTACTGAACAAGGGCCTCTTCCAATGACCATCATCGCGTCCTGTCCTCGACTTGCTGCATTCAACTTCTGTCTGCAACCTTTCGCAGATGATTATCCCACCAAGCCAGAAGATGTCCTACATAATATATGTCAGTCCATTCATCCATTGTCACTTTCGCAAAGGTAATCCTTTGAGGTTTATCTATGACCGATTCTCCGATTCGATGACAGATAGTTTCTTTTCTGGTCCTATCCGTCAGAGAGACTCCGAGCATAGCTCGTTAAGTAATTTTTAACTGGGGGACTAAGCGCGGTGTGAGTGTCCACGTTCCAACTACGTATGTGATGAATATATATTCCTATAAACCAAAAGTCAGCTCTTGCTACCTACTTGCTTCGAAAGGCATAAAGTTAATATCTAGTAAATTAAATCAAGCCTGAATACTTTCACAAAAACGTCAATTGCGTATCTAGTTATTGGTGAATTTGGTTCGCACTCAATTAATTTAACACTAACGTTCGTAACGCTGTATTTTAATTATACGTAACACATAAAACGTAACGGTCCTTATTAAAATAATCATATTAGAAAACTGTATGACTTTTTATCTTTAGTTCGTCCGCAGAATGTTCGTGGTAACCAAATAACGACCTTGTTCAGAGACTTCTAATCTTTGATACTTCTACTGCAATCGAAGTCTCTTATCTACATGTCTAACTGAATTTTAAGAAACAAAGCTACAAATAAGTAAAAAGCTGATAACAATGTCTACTAATTACTTTATTCTAATATAATTTTATTGTATTTGCTGCTTATGACCACAGGTGTTTGTAAGAATCAATGGCGAAGTTGAAATGAACTGTATGTGATATCGATGCAAACATTATTATTGATGTTTTAAAATTAATTTCCAGATTATCCAAACCCTTACGCTGGGCAGCGCAGAAGACAAATTCACCTTCTAAAGAAGAAGTGCAAATGAGAGTGTACTCTTTTGGAAGTGCTGTACAGAATATTTCCACTCGAAGTCAGTCTGAAGAACGCTTGCCCGCGCGACGCATCGGTTGCGTAAAGTTTGTTACCCATCTCCGAAATATTATTAATAATTTAAATAGAAACAAATAAATTTTCAATATTTGTTAATCCATTCAACTTTACTATTTCTTTAATGCATTTTAATATGATGATATTTGTTCACCACAAATTCAGACGCAACATAATCTTTTAATGCCTAATGAGATTGCATATGTCGCTGTGCGGTTCAAATATATAAAATAAAACAACATTAAAGTATCGTAATTCATTATATTAGTATTTCATAAATACCTAGATTCTTTATTAAATAAATTTTACGAACAAGTCAACCGAAGTAGGAACTCAAATAGTATGGTCAGCGAGCGCGGAGTTGACTCTATATAATAATTAATGTCCGTTACAAGCAACGAAACATAAACTTATTTTATTGCGATTACTTCATACGTTGTAAAGTGGAGAGAGTAGAAAACGAGCGGTCAATATTCACAAGTGGGCGAGCGGGCATCTGTGACCGACATCGAACAAGGTTTTAAGAATAAGCCTATTAATGTTAATTAACATCAGTCGTTAATAAGATTATTGTTTATTGTTAAATTGGTGCTGACATCACAGGAACAACGACCGTAAATATAATTAGCCCAGTATCAGTATTGTTTAATATCTGCTTTATTCGAAGTTGGTCTCAGATGCGTTGCTGCTCTTAAGATGGTCGCCTGTAGTATATACATGTGTAGATCAAATCCTTTAAAATGATAAATATAAGATATTCAAGACTAACTTATTCTTACCTGTCTGAGAATAACAAAAGCACAAATAATGTTATACTTATATCCTAAATAAAAAGTCAGCAAAAAAGTCAGAAATACTTGTTATCCGTGTAAGTCAACACTTGCTTGCAACACTGCTTGTTAAGTCAAATACATATATAGCCTCTATTGATATAAGGAAAAGCACGTAAAGGCAACAATAGAACTGTTATAATAAACCTGTAACGGTTTATGCAAAACACGCGAAAATTAACAAGAGATTTAAACAAATGTTTTTTATGCAGTTAGTACCTCCCGATAACGTCATTATAATGAGATGCCTTTTTAACTTCTGCGAGTTATAAGTATGCCTGTTCCAAAGTCTATAAGTGTTAAGTTTATAGTAATTAAAAATACAAGCGAACACAATCCGTCTCATAACGAAATTCTTTCAAAACGGTTCAAAACTTTCAAAAGCTGACTAACGTACATCAACATTTGATTTAATTTCTTTAATTTTAACTATTAAATATTTTCTATATTATTTTTAAATATTTTCTATTTTTTTAATTTTTAACTGAAAATTACAAAGATCAAAAACTATAAATGGAACGCCCAAAACTAAATTTATTTAATTTCAAAATCTCCAAGTACATTACCGTAACATACTAAAAATTCAAAGAACCTTAAAGCAGACGGAAAGGCGGTTAAAACGTCATCCACTTAATCTATTAAACTGCAATGACCGTTATAATTGTAGCTATTGCTCCCCGCGCGCCGCGAATCCCGCCGTTTTTCGTCAAACTTTACCAATAATACTACAACATGCAGAAATTAACTAGGCACTTCCGAATCATTTCCTATCCCGCTAACTGACTCCCCTTACCTATACCTATAGCTCTCGCCTTGGGCGCGTTACATATTCATATAAAACTATTTTACCGAGGTCCTTAGTTAACTTCTGCGAATTATAGCATCCATACAACAATCGACCATACAAACCGCACCTCCAATTCATAGGACGTTCACAGAGTGGAAGGATTATCGTCAAACATGTCTAAAAGGTACAGCTATCAACATCAAACTTCAATATCACTACCCTTTTTTTCCATTCATACATGTACATAAACATTTTAAAAAATTAACATCACGCTCTCATTTCCAAGAAGAGGTAGGCAAAGGAGTATAGTACCCTCCTATGATATCACCTCCCAACATGAAATAGGGGGTAAGTCTATTGGCACAGACCGGGCACAAATCCAGACGCCGAGCTACTACAAGAAAAGCCAAGATGAACGTTTTAATTAAATTACACGTCACCATTTTGCGTAGAGATGGTGATACATATACATACAAAACTAGCAAGACAGTACCGGGGCAAGATTATTGTCATCATTTAAGTTGGAAACCTCGAGACACACTTCTCGACGTCATTACATTAGTCCGAAATCACTTTCTAATAACAATTCAGACAATACGTTTTAGCTACGGTCCAAGACATCAATACCAAACGCTCGACAAAGATCAAATAGCTAACAATGTGCGTACCTAGAGTGAAACAATACCACAACAAGAGATTAAGAATCCATGTCTACATAATATTCGAATTAAATAACAATTAGACTCGTACAATTTCAGTAACGAGTAAATATATGCTTTCCATTCAGTATCTTCGAGCGTTGATTATGCTTCTATCACAGTGAAGTTAAACAATATATGGTGGATACGATATTGTCCTATAGCTAGGAACACCAAGGAAAAGTATAATAAAGTTATATAAAGGTATCTGTTTAATTCATTTCATGGCGATATGTTGAAGAAATATTTGATAAAACTGCGTATACAAAATATATGACACTATGTAATGGATAAGGGTACATGGTATACATTTTCCATTTCTAAATATATTTAAGAAAGAAATGTTTGTGCAATAAGTGTGTATTAAAAAAGCATACTTTAAAAATAATGATAAATGTAAATAATGGAAATTAGTTTCAATAAATTTAACTTATAATTAGATATATAGAAAACAGCGTAAAGTACATAGCACCCACTTTCTACAATGTCATGTTCAGGGCGCTGCGCAAATGCAGATTTTTTGGCAGTAATTAGGTATCTTCATACCGGCGTGTAAGACGATTTCATACACAAATAAAACTAAAAATATGATAACATTAAAAAAATGCTTTTTATCCAGTTAAAATCTCACGGATTAGGTCATCATAGCGAGGTGGCCGGTCAACTTCTGCGCGGTATATAACTCACACAGTTTTTAAATTTATATTTAAGAATTGTTACATTTTAACACTTTTAAAAACATATATTAAAATGTAATAATGAAAAACAATTCAATATGTATTCAGAGAACAACAAAAAATACATTTTCTGATCTTACGACGCACATCTGCGCAGAGCTAACGTGAATTGGTGAAATGTCGATTTATCTTTCAACATATCAACATTATAAAAAAAAACATAGAAAGACAGTAACGTATATAAAATTGGTAAACAGTTACATCGTCAGTGGAATTCTAAAAGCGCGTAAATCAAAAATGTTAATTCTACAGGAGAACAAAAATAATGTATAGGTACATTTTATTTACGCGACTTACTTGAGTAATGTCGTCGCTACTTCGTCGAATGGCATCCCAATATTAAAATTGAGAAAAAACTTTCGCACTGTTAGAACTTTACTGACGATATAGATATAACTAGTCTTGTATCTCAATTTTCTCAAAATAAATTTTTAAACAAACTCTCTTCAAACATTCCGAAAACAACACTCAGTTATAAAAATTATAAAGTGTCACCAACTGACCATTGAAATAACTTCATTATGAATAGATTAGGAGCATCGTTTGTTCGTAAGGAATGACTGCAAAAGTAAACACGACCATGTTCTACTCCTATGCATAGAATAACTGTTTTACCATTCTTATCTCGTTAACATACACTTCACAAAGGCTAATAAAAAACATAGTGAACCATAGTGTGTTGGGGCATGAAAAACATTGCTTTATGAACATTTGTTAGCTGTAATAAAGTTCACGAGTTTACAGTAGCGATTGCGATGTGATTATTGCATACATTGTACATACAGTACATACAGCACAAGTAACCGTTGCATGGAAAACAACAGGTTGCTAATATATTTGCTGATAAATATTTATTGTTGTTATTCTCTTTTTTTTTCGTTTCATTTCCACAAAAGCATAAATAATATTTTTCAAATCTTCTACATTCACAAGCAACATTTGCACGTTTATGTGTAACGAGTCATACTTTAATTGATTATTTTAAAATAACTGACAAATGTATCGAGCAGAAGATAAAAAATATATCGTGCTGTCTCATGTTAAAAATTTTCATAATTAGTAAATTATTATGATAAGTCGGTTTCAGTCACATACATCCATAAAAATACGTTATTCTGTGCCCATCACACATTTACATACAATAAGAAATTTTATAAATAAAAATCAATTTGAGTTATTCCGCTATTCTGATTTTGACCGAGGCAAATTTTTAACGCTAAAGTAATTATAAGCGAAATTCCAAACAATGTTGTAACTTTAAAAGCGTTTAATGTATTATCTGTTCTGATGGCGGCATAAAAGCACGTGTAACATTCGTAATACACGAAAGTATTCAAAATAAGAACAACATCTTCCAAATTCAAATTGATATTTTGTATTACTAGAAAACTTAAAAACCATACCGTGCACTTCCATATACTTAAATTATCAAACTATATTACATAGAAAAGAAAATATGTGTATAACTAACCTATGTTAGGAACTTTAAACGGTAACTACGACTGTAACAGTAAAATATTTGCATTGGAAATGATAAAAAATAGCAATAAAGAGTTTCAAGGTAACTCCCTCGCGTACAAATTGCACATTGCACAATTGACATCAAATGCATGGGAAGAGGAAAAAAAATGGTAAATACAAAAAATAATTGCATTGCGTTTACCTAGTGAAATGCAGTAAACAACACTCGCCCACGACAAGTAACGTTACACATTGCTGCCACTAGGTTCAGTTACCTGGTATCCGATTGCCCCATTACTGTATAATGGTACCCTGTGTGAATACCACAATAATAGAATATATTATATTTTTTCCATAAATAGTCTCTTTCATGTTCTATGTACGAGTGAGATTCACTGCCGTCATATATCTGATTCAATGAATATACATAAATATGTCACAATTCTCTCTTTAGCTTATCTGTTAACGATATGTCCTTATACCTCAACGTTTGTATAGAATAAAAGTTCATGATTTTTAAAAAGACAAGCATATAAATATCTTATGTAACCTATAAATTACATATAAAATAAATTTTATTGACATAGGAAAATTCGAGGAGTGTCGGACTTAGTACTTAAAATGTTATAAAGAAGTTTGCTTGCGATTTCCTTCATTCAATGTATGATCAGCGTCAGGATCTCTCTCTGGAAAAGTAAAACGATTACCTTAATCACACCTTTATCTACTCTATCGTTATGCAATATTTATTAAATAAACTATCAAAAGTCTAATTTTTAAGTAACCTGCAGAAAACCACGTCAGGTCTGTAAGTACAGAGTTATTTTACATTTGGTGCTTTCCCTATCCCGTAAAGGACCTGTCGTGATGATATTATAATAATAATAATATACGAGTATTGGTAAAGCAAACTCACCTGGGTCTGATGCAACCAAAGACACGTGTCCGTTGGCAGTCCTCTCCGGAGGGTCCTTAATAGCTGGTTTATGAAAGCGAATGGAGAACATCAAGGTAGCTCCTACTAGGGGCGATATGCCCGCAAGAACAAAGGGCAAGGTATAGGATTTATTCAAACCGAATAAATAGCCCGCTATCGGGGGTCCTAAGGATAGCGGAGCCGCCGCTAGACCTAACATGCAGCCTATAGCCTGGGCTGCGTAAGCTTTACCACACATTTCAAATGCTATGGGCCCGATTAGAGCTATAAACGCACCGTCGAATATCCCCATCCCCAGGGTAATAATAACCAACAACGTAAACGATTCGACGAAAGGCAGCAAAATAGTGAGAGTGCCGATTACGTAAAACGAAATTTGTTGTAAGAGAATTCTGTCGATTCCCTCTTTGTCGGCTAAGAAACCGAATAACAATCTACCCACTCCGGAAGTGGCAGCCAGACATTGCAAGGGAAGATTGAGGTTGACATCAGTGAAATTAAACTCTATAAGTTTTTTAATATGCACATACGGTACAAAGTATCCAAACAAAGCGACAGGAATCGACAACGCCCACAATTTGTATTTGGTATTTTTCCATATCTGAATGTTAACAATTTTCTTTATTAGAGATTTGAAGCTATCATCTTCTCTTGATGGCTTTTCGATGACCATTAAAGGTGTGGGCTTGAACAACAATCCACACAGAGCGATGCCAACAGTAAACATGGCTAAGACCCTAAACATCCAGTCTAGGCCGTGATTCTGGATCAAGTACTCCATTAGAGGTGGCATGATTACAGTGAACACAGAACTACCTATTGTAACTACTCCATTAACGAGCCCTAAGTGTCTTTTGAAATAGTGCCCGAGAATGGCCAGAGATGGAGTATATGCTAAGGAAGCTCCTATACCATACATGATGCCGTAAGTAAAACAGAGAGCATCGACATGAGTAACAACAAAGGAGGAGATAAGGAGGCCGGTGGTAGCGATGGTGCCTCCTAGGACCGCAGTCAGCCTCAATCCCATGAGGCTGGTCAGCACGCCAGACAGCGGGGACAGCAGAAACGTAGTTCCCATAGTAAGCGCGCCAACCAGAGCTGAAACAGTTCAAAACGTCGTGTTAATCAACAACGGTCCGATAAGAATCTACACTTCCGATTCTCTGGACGCGGATATTCATAGCCTACAGACAGATAAATATAATTACGTTTGAAATGTACATTTGCAGTGTTTAATTTTCTAACATGGATTCTATTCGATATTTTAGGCAAGAGGAGACTCACGTGTGCACGATTGCGTATAAATTAGCTAAATTGAGTTGAATACCTAAAGTCTAGGCCTAAGCGAGTTTCAGAGACAATTCCGAGAAAAAGCTTTTATCAAAGTTGATGAACGTATCCTCTTTAAGACACCATTACGAGCGGGATCTTTTTTATTAGTCAAGACTGGTCATTGTGGCACGACGATCCTTAAGTGGATCCTAGGAACTAACACGAAATCTCATCCAGATATAAACTATGAATAAAGAGAGAAACAACAACATACGCACATGATTCTTGTTGAACTGGATATTTAAATTACTTATTAAGTGAAATACTTAAGTATTTCACTTCGAATTTTGAATTTATAAAATTTAAAATTCAGACATTTTTAAGTGATTTCAAAAATACCATTAATAAAAAACTTGCATACAACCGATAGAAAAAAAACAGGAAGAATTGTCTCGCAGCCTTAACAAGTCGTATGAATTTTATTAAATAGTGTGGGTTCAGAAGAGGCACCTCCACTCTGTAAGGATAGATACATTTAGCACTCACCTACCCCGTATAGAATTGGGCGTGACGGTATAATGATAATATAAATTAAACAAGTCTTGTTATACCAATGCGCCGAGCTATTATTACGCATTATTTAAGAAATCTTGTCATATATAAACATACAAGAGAATATAACAATATCATTGTTTTTAAAGTATATCCGAATGTTGTGTTATTGAGGCGCCATTTTCGCCGCTGTAAAGTACCTACGACAAAAACGTTTCTTGCGATACCTCTTTACTTAAAATTACTGAATATTTAAAGTTACTAAAAATTACTGAATATTTTAATAATTTGTCTGGTCTTTATATTTATTAGAGTAATAATGCATGCACTTTTTCTTCGCCTTTAATTGTTTAGGTAACTTCACACAAATGGGTATTGTTTTTTTAAAGTCGATAAAAGAAAACAGAAATCAAAACAGCTATTTTATAAAACGTAACATGACGCCTGTAAACCTGAAGAGGTCGGCAGAAGAGTGTAGTACACTCCGACGTTTCACCAGTTACGTTTACGTCCCATGGAATAGGTGGTGGGCCTTTTGCCTTACACCGGGCATAGATCCAGACTCCGAGTCACTACTAGAAATTCTAAATTAGAAAAATCCAATAGTACCCGACCCGAAATTTGAACCCAGGACCTTCGATCGGCAGTCGCGCTTACAACCACTCGATCGACGACGTAGCTTTTTTATATACCATCGTAAATATTGACGTTGCATTACCAGTCACAAATTAATGGATATGGTGGCAGAATGAAATATTGTAATAGCAATTTTATTTAACATGATATGCTTAGAAGTTTAGCATCGAAATGCGTTATTTCGTTGACAATTTTATCATTACATTATCTTTTTTTAAACATCGAACGAGCTGTATATTATGATCGTTTAACACCACTCCTGCCTAGGCACATTTAAAAGTTTGAAATTGAAATCATATTCTATATTTTAACATTTTTCTCAAACAATATTTTGACTTTTCATACAATCAGTGTTAAATTTATTTCCTGGTATAATTTTATTTAAGAATTAATGAACGTTACGGTCATTTATATTCAAATGTAAAAGTTCCCACAGACACGTTTTAACCAAAATACACAAAACCGTAGTAGAAATATTATCCAAAACCAATAATCTATCTACCCAGCTGTGTCAATGTTTCTGCAAACATATCAGCGGCGTAGTCCAAAAAAAGCTAAATTTATAACTATCTGCATACAGAGATGGCAAGTGGCACACAATGTCTTGTAATTTAATCGGGTCAGCACAGCCGAAGAGCTACTTCCTCTTTGTACGATCATATCGAGGATCGTAAAGAAGGGTTAAACAAACTCAGTGGTGTAACCTTCACCGTAATCATGATATTGACATTCAGTAAATCACACCGAGGTTATCTAGTGTGACCTGGTGACGCGTGTTGTTTTGACATATTTCATTTTATGTATGTCTTAATTGTAAAGATTTACACCAATTGTAACAACATATTTATATCCATTAACCCATCCAGTCATCAATCGATCAGCCTTTGGAAGTAGATGCCATTTCAATTGCGCCATTGGAATCCAGCTACATAATGCTGTCATCTTCAGATCGTCACAACACCTGGTACAGGAGCGACCGTTGCTGCTGTTACCGTAACGTAGCTCATGCGATGACCTTTCTTCCTCATTGGTTGTCGCACAATACTGTTATTTGCATACAGCTCGCTAACATAAGACATCAATTTATTTATCGATATAAACTTCCTAATTTTAAATATAACAGACGGTTTTCCCTAATAGTAATTCTATTACACTACTTACCTAATTTAATATATTGAATCAGAAAGAGCCCTGTTTGGTTGTCCACGCTAATTTATGTAGTACCAGTCAGATTTAAAAATTTCTTTTTGCATATTGTAGTCAGATTCATGAGACATTTTATCTGCTATCTAGAATGATACTACAAATATTCAATAGCCATAAACATTCATATTTGTAAAGTAAGTCGGAAGAAAAAGCGCTACCGAAATCCTTTACGTATATGCGTGCGCTGCAGTAATGATTACTAACTGAAATGTATTACAAAAATATTCGTCCTTAGCAGATCTAGAAAAAAATTCTTTTAAATTAGAGGCGGGTGAAACCGAAAGACACGGCTAGTACAAGTTTACGCGTATGTAATAAACAGCTCAGAATTTCTTTTTTACTAAACTGGAAATGTGCACACGTAAACCAGAAGACTGCAAGAAACATTTTATGTATCTAAGCAAAAGAATAACAAAAAAAATATTCCCTGTAATTGAAACCGTTGAAATAAGAGACGGAACATTCTCAAGTTCAAATTATTCGTTTCTATTGGCCGCCAACATTATGGATCACCTTTCACTTTGTTTTCAAAATAAAGTGTTACATTGAAATAAAAAATCTTGTTTTAATTTTCAAACTTTTCGATTAATTTACAATGACAATTTATATTGAGACGAGACAGATAGGTACGTTTAACACGTAAATGAATTTGCGTCCGATTTCTGAACAATGTAATGGTAACAATCAAGCAGACGTCTATTGAGAGTGGAATCGTCGACGCCGACGCGACAGATCAAGCACACGGCCACGTGCGTGGCGCGGCTGGCGGCCAGTGTGACGCCAAATGATGAAAAGATACGCTCATATTGCATGACAATAAAATAGGAAACAAACTTTGGTTTTTTTTTTATGAAGGACACGGCGTGCATGTATGAAAAAAATCGACCAATGTAGTAACAGCACGTCAGGCCTGCAAAGAGAGATGTTTAGAATTATTGTGTAACTGATTAATAAACTGTATAATATGAGTTAGACGATCTTAAGTAATGTAAGTATATATTCTTAAAGGTTAGTTGGCTATTATAGATCTTACAGGTTTTAAGATTTTAAATGCATTGTTGTCGGCAAGAGGCACTAAAACTGCATAACTTCGCTTGCCATATGTTATCAGGACGTGAACCCATATTTATTATAAATATTTGAAGAGAGCCAAGCAGACTGGCAACAGACAATTTTACTGAGAAACTATTATACGTTCGCCGCGGAATGGCATACGAGAAATATCAAACACCTTTGTCACGTGGCGCGCCGCTATGCACGGAACTTTTCTAGTCGCATAATGCCTTCATTCTATATGAACACTCGTAACATTGAGTGTCTAAAACTAAATGTGGTATAAAGTTAATCAGTTGGAATATTATAAATTATTATAAAACACTTAATGGGCTTACAAACAATAAAAAAATCAAAAAGCGCGGGACAAAGAATTGTAAAATGCGCGGGAACGGCGCGTACATTGAGTTTACAATTCAATTGTTATAAATACGAATGTTATTTGTTGACTGAAAGTATTACGCATAATGTTTAAGCAATAGCTATTATCAATGGCTGATGTAAGCAGCATTAGGTATTTCGACGCACAATACTGATTGTCAGTGTTAAAAGGTTGAAAATCCCCTACCAACACTTAACATGCTTGAATATTTTAAAACAACGTGTATGCATGAACCACGTCAATAACGTGGAAAGATACAATAAACAATTATATCTGGGACAAAAGCAAGCAAATGTGAATAGAACATACGCCTTGACGCATAAATACACAAATATCAGACATACGAGACGCGTTAATTAGTTTTGTTCATACGACGGAAACTGTTCGATTGTGGTTTAATAATTCGCTTATCGTTATGAGGTCGGACGAATCGCCTTCAATTTAACGTATTACGAGGCAGCCTTGTTACTCACTGTAATAGCCAATACAGAGATATTGAAAGTAGTATATTATTAATTGGAACTAATCTATGAACATCTGCCGAACGTTAAATATTGTGAGAACGATATCAGACATACGTGCCTGCTAACAAACCTAAATTCTGAAAACGTGGCCGTCAGAAATTAAAACCGTTTTCTATTTAACTTATTCTATATACTATAATGAAGTATTTATATACTAATTAATATTAGCAATAAGAAAAGTAATTTTAACATCTATAAATGTGTAATCTTTAATTTTAAAACGCACTCATATCAGAGTTCTGTGTTCCAACAATGAAATGACAAAAAAATGTGTAAACTTTAGTACTTTGTTATTTAAGTTCGATAATTTAAATTTGTACCAATAATGAAAAACACACTCTAACGTAATTTTTAAACCATTCCTCTATTTGACTCACTTTTTTATAAATATATTTTAGAAGTCAACAACAAACCCGCATTTCTTAATGTCACCTTTAGGAACAAGTCCAGATCAAGACAGACAAATAATATCTACCTAACTTCAAACTAATAAATAAATAGCGGACCAAGTTATCCGATCTGAAAAGTTTTATTCGATAATAATTCTAGGAACCGCTAGGAACTCTCAGAGAAGGAAATAAACACTCTTATAATAATGGTAGCGAGATAAAATCAAAGAACGACGGCTATCACCGATGCCAGATCTCAGATATCGATTTTCGTAAGCAAGCACCACTAAATGCGTTCACTTTAATGTATTGCGCAAATCATAATAAATGAGTGTGTACTGCATAAATTAAATTGTCACGCAATAAACACATGCATTTGATTCGTGTAATAAATTTAACGAGACTCAAAACATCGAGACATTTCCTGAAATGCGAGGACGCGGTTTGCCTAAGTCTACGATTAGACTACTTGGATATTAAGTTTAACAAATATCAGTAAAAAACATGTACCATCATGCCTGTAATCCCCAAAGAGGTAGGCAGAGGAGTGTAGTACACTCCCACGTTTCACCAGTTACGTTTAAGTCCCATGAAATAAGTGGTGAACCTATTGCCACACAGTGGGCACTGATCCGGACTCCACTAATAGAAATTCTAAATTAGAAAATTCCCATAGTACCCGACCCGGGATTTGAACCCAGGATCTCGCGTTCGGCGGTCGCGTTTGCGACCACTCGACCAACGAGGAATGAATATCAGTCATACCAAATATGAGTAACAACTGACTTCTCCGAAGTGTTGTCCGAAGATTCGTTCCAATTGTGGGAGACGTCTAAAATTCTTACTAATACGTTAGTATCAAGATACGGATCCATGTATCCGTCTATCTCAATTTATCGAAGTTATTAGGAAATCGGTGAGACGCTGTCAGCATGATTGATAGGTAGAAAAATATTTCTAAGCACCAACAATAAATATATTTGACTATGATACAAGGAAGTAATGTAGAACATTTTGTATTTCAGTACTGCAATGTGAAATATAATCGATTTGGAATTAATATGGAAATTAACATATCAACTGACCAATATACTTTAGCAAGTAAGTATTAGAATTCTGTAGTAAATAATTTAAATACTATGTTTATTTTTTTATTACTGCACAGCCTTAACAGATGCCACGAGAGGCAAACTTACTGCCTAATAGATACTCATTTTTCTTAGATACTGGGAGACGTTGCACGTACGCGGTAAGTATGAAAAATTAAACATGGAAACTGTGCATAGATAAGTTACATGCTACATGCTTTAATACATTTTTACATGATATATATTATAACAATAATATTCAATATTATAATTAACCGATATTAAGATAGGTACGGTGGAAAACCTTCTACTTATGGCAGCCATTATATTGGCAAAATAAGTTTATAGTTGGATGTATATATCGATACTGCAATAGGCGTTAATGGCACATTACGTCTGTGATCCCTGAACAGGTAGTTGGCCAGCGTTGACTTCTCACTATGGAATAGCGGAGGAGCCCATTGCTATACACCGTGTGCAGAGCAATAGGCGTAACTTCCATACAAATATGTCATACTAAAATCTAAGTACACATTTGAATAAAAAAGTCACCACAACATAATGTATACTTTTAAAAAACACAATCAAGTTAACAGTATGGAGAACATCAAAAAATTAATCGAATGGCGGTAAGGGCACTAACCAGATACAAATAGAGCTATTGTTTAAATGACATTTGAAAAGTGTGGGTGCATTGCGATTTTTCTGTTTTAAAGATAAAGAAAGGAAAAATATATACTTGCAATCAAATTGAATACATGACAGAACAGATATACATTGCGAATATCGAGGAATGCAGGTGGCGAGGGAAGCCAAGCCTGCCCTATCTCGATCTAGTAGATGAAATACCGGCTTATAGGGAAGTCAAAGGTCTCGGAAGCCGGCATGCGTGTATGAAGAGAGTGATGAATCTAGAAGCAGCACGACAGCTCTGTGACATATTTTTCACTCGTTGCTCGCTCCCTTCCCCGTAAGGTACCTGGTCTGATGTTTTATTATATCTAACTAATAGAACGGGTCAATTTGGGTTATCAGTTATGCGTCATGCAGTTCTGTGCATAATATAACTGGGGACTGCACCGATTGGCACCAACTGCAAACATTGTCTATATACATAACTATAACCTTATCACGACAAAATATTGGCCGGATACTGGAAACTTACATTTATTATTATTATTTTATATTGTTAATGTAACTGATGAACTCTCGCATAAAATATGCACTGTTAGTGCTGTGATAAAAAGTTGTATGGACGGGTTGTAACGGACGTTTAACGTGTACGGAGACAGCGATTATTATAGAAGACGCCCGTCAGATCTGTAAGGGTGGAGATATTTAGTACTCTGCGTACCCCGTAAAGGATCAGATGTGACAATTTAATAGAAATACTTCAGATTTGTACTTTAGTTAACGTTAAGTCATAAAAAATATTTATTTAACAGATTATTTCGGCTAAAACAGTAATGAACAATGTCCTATCGTTTCATTATCCTATTTATAAAGATTAGAAGCTGAGAGTCCGTGCTC
>DWJK01001654.1:0-16384 GCA_018248815.1 Croniades pieria auraria
TTCATGCGGTACCCACTTATCGAGCTTTTTCACTTTTCCAATTTGTTTTAAGTGAATTAAAATTATTTTGTCACTTACACCGAAGCGTGCCGCTAACTCTGAAGTGGTTTGGGATGCATCAGCTTCCACGATTACCTTTAACTCTTCATTGTCAACAAGGGTCTCCGGCCGCAGTAGTCGGTTGGTTCTGAAGCTTAAAATTTCCGGAACGAAGAAGTTGGAACTAAAAGCGTGTTGTGCTTTCTTTTACAGTAAGCTTCCCCATACACATCATTAATCCTTCGAGCTGCTTCTGCAGCGTTGGTGCCGCGTTTGAATTCATATTCGTAAATAACGCGATATTTCAAGTTTTCCATCGTGTAAACAGAACGAAGTCAAATAAAAATTAAATGGCGGAAAAACAAATAAATTACGAAATTCGAAACAGACATACACGAGCCTAAATTTGAAATTTAATTGAATTTAAATTCCAAACCGAACCATAGATATTTGAGGTAAAAGTGGCCAGTTTATCAAAACTATAATTTCATATGTAACGACCTAATATTTCGTATGACTTATATTGGACATAGGGCACACAAAATATAATGTTATGTTCTGTATAATACAATTTTGAAAAAGGCATGTTGACATAGTGCTCTTGTACAAAATAAAGATAATTATTGGATACGATTATTGCTTTTTGTTGTACGATTGTTAACCGTGCTCGCACGTGCGGAAGTGTGGTGGTACCTGCTGACGCTCTGCAGCAGCGCGGGCAGCATGGTGGCGGCGGCGGCGGGCTCGCGACGAACGTAGGTGGCCAGCACGATGACGCACAGGCCCAGCTCCTCGTCGCTGTACTGCTCCACGGCGCCGCCGCACTCGGCGCCTACGGTCACAGACTTGCAATTAAATACTAAGCAAACGTTCCGAGTATATGTATTCGTATCACAAATTGGGTACCGACCTGCGGAGGCTCATAAGGAGGAGTCTCTGACAGCTCCGACACAAGAAGATGAAATTAAATAGTGAACCGTAGCAACTCACAGCGGTGCTGCAGTGTGGACTCCGGGCGCGGCGCGGCCGCGTGCGCGTGCGCGGCGCGGCGCGCGGCTCGGCCCGCCCCGCCCCACCAGCCGCCGCTGCCGCCCCACTTGCCGCTCTCTGCAAGTGCACCGCCGCGTCACTCGCCTGCCCGCTACGTCTACGTCGCCAGTTACTTACATACGTACCTGCGGAGATCGGCTTGGAGGGCCGGTGCGAAGGCGGCGCGGCGGGCGGGGCTGCGAGCGGCGCGGAGAGCGGTGCCGCGGGCGGCGCGGCAGGCGGGGAACCCAGCTGCGCCACCTGGCGCGCCAGTCGCCGCGGCGACGTGCCGCGAGACCTGCATCACTTCCTACACTTATTTACGCTGCCACTGACGGTCACTTCTAATATTAAATTACCTTTTCTAATAGGTATTAAATTTTCATTTACCTTAATTTTTTTCATACATACATCAACCATAATCAATTGAACCATTACGCGTCCACCCCCATGTACCTACTCTTTTAAAAGTTCTGTGTAAGAAGTCAGCCAGAATGTTCACCTGACAAAATTACTTAAGAAAAGAAAAAATGATACATTAAATTTAATATTGACGATATCATTCCTGACTATTTTTTAACAACGGCAACAACAATAATAACAGTAATGTTGATGATGATGACAACGATGGTGACAATGTTAGGGATGTGGACAATAAACAGATCGACTGCAAAGGTGATGTCACTAACGAGTAACAAAATGAAATACCGTGATTCCTCTGAAGTGAGACGGTGCTCCAAATGGTGTGGACGAATGGCAGCATCAGCATCCGAGCGACTTGATTCAGTTCGCTCTGGTGATTCATCTGTATAAACAACACTTCATATTTGTACAGCTCGTAATTTATACGCCTCGAAGGACCAAAAAAATTGCATTATATGTACAATGATGTGATTGAGAGAGCTACTATGTTCTTAATTGTGAATAAAGAATATAATATACAAAAATTAGTAGGCAACGAGTATAATTATAACAGAGTCATGTTAGAAAAGCAGAGAGTAAGAGAGTAGAGAATAAGAGAGTAGAGAACGAGGAGGTAACTTACCTGCAATGTTCAAAGCTTCACGCACTCGGTCCACGAGTGCATTGAATACTGGGTACTGCTCTTTGTTGGGTTTGGGTCCAATCGGCAGTAATCTATATAAAATATGAATAAACCATAAAACAAAAAAGCACAAAAATTTAATCAATATAGTTTCACAAATTTCAATATAATTGCTCATTATTTTATTAAAAAGAAAAAAATATTTATTGATGTCAATTTTGATAGATTGGTCCGAAAGTGTAATTGGACTAAACAGAGTGAGATGTATCCATATTTTCATGATTTTTTTATGTCAAGAGAGTAAGAAAGGACAAGGTAACAGTTATAAGAGGCCTTTACCATCCACAGCCATCTGCTACAGATCTGCATTAGGAATCAGCTGCAAAATTACAGTCCGTGTGCAATTCACGTAATTTCATTTGCGGGTGCATAGTTGGTATTAGTGGTTAATATTAGTCAGTACCTTTTATAATTAGTAAACAACACTAGTTAATGAAATAAGTATTTTAAAAGCAGCAATGAGGATTACTGGAAAATGATGATATTATCCGTTACTACTGTTATTAGCACGCACCGTTCAGGCACCGGCGGGGGAATGTGGAACGTCTGCAGGTGCAGCGGCTGCGGCAACGGCGGCGGAACATTCCAGGCTAGCTCCATCTTGGACAGGGGAGATTCCGGGGACGCATAAGCTAGCCCTGGAACATAACTAAATAAGTTTAATCGCAATTCAAATATGTGCCTTCTGCTAAATATGTACTTTTTTCCTTAATTAGCAGGGATAAAGAATTTATAATTATTTTGGAAAATATTCATGTAAAACAAAGGTCAGTGCAAAAAGAAGAAAAAATATTATTATTAGGATTAATAACTGCAAATATAATAAAAACATGCAATATATAAACTTAACTTCACGCCTGTAATCCCCAAAGGGACAGAAGACTCTAGTACGATCTCATGTCACCCTAGCTACGTTTAAGTCCCATGGAATAGGTGGTGACCTATCGCCTTACACCGGGCACAAATCCAGACTCCGAGTAACTACTAGAAATTCTAAATTAGGCAAATCCAATAGTAATAGTACCCGACCCGGGATTCGAACCCGGGCCCTCCCGATCGGCAGTCGCGCTTGCGACCAGTCAACAAACGAGGCCGGCCGACGAGAGGCAACGAGGCGATATCGTCGTTGTAAATACGCGCGACGTAATAATTTGTTATGAAAGTATTTTTTTGATCTTATGGCATTGCAGAAGTGTGGCTGCGCGGCGACCTGGCGAGCGCAGGCGCGGCGGCCGCGCGGCGCCCGCGTCGCCCCACGACGACGGCGCCGTGTCGGGCGACGAGCTGCCGCCCGCTGCCGCCGCGCGCCCGGCGCCGCAGCCACCGATACGTCACATTTGAATATGTCATGGACACGTTACATAACCAGCTATTTCAATCGTGTATTTTGTTTTTCACTTTTAGAACCCGAAACTATGTTCCGAGTGTTCGTACGTTATCTTCGTTTCTTTATACCGGATTGAGTTCGTGTACCCACGTGTGACCCCATTGATGTATCTCTATGCGAAACGTTTATATGAACACGGTGTACATATCCTCACCGACGACCCGCTTCTGCTTGCCGAGGATCTTGGCGCGCGGCGACGTCTGCGCGTACTGCTGCTGCAGCTGTTCCGGCCAGATCTCCACCGACTGCCCGCTCATGGGGGTCGACTTGCTAGTAGTTCATTCGTACAATGTTAGATAACGTTTAGAGATAATAAATTACTTCAGCGGCTACCCGACAATCGTAGGCATGAGAAGGTACAGAAGGAACGAGTAAAGTGATAACTTACAGATTAGAGGAGTCGCTACCGATGGAGACGGACGAGCTGGTGGACAGCTGGTGCGCCGAGCGCGACGCAGCCGCCGCCTGTCGAGCACCGTCACATTATAATAGAGTTTACACTACACCGTTGCTCCACTGATTGATTACACAACAAAATGTTCCGAATAGGAATCAAACCCAATTTTTCCGGCTCAGCAATCATTTTTACTAATCCAGTAAACAGATTTGTTAAGAGTTATATCAACACGGCAGTCATGTTTAGGAAATACCAAACCGTCACTCCTGCCCTCGCCCATTAAGCTACAAAATTTACAAACATATTTTGGTTTGAAAATTATGCAGCTTAATCCTTACTCATAGAATGATTCAATATCAGAAACGTGTGTTACAAGAGGTTTTCTTACTATTTTGGTGAGCGGCGGGTAAGGCAGCGCGGTTTGTGGGTCGAGTCTCGGGGGGTCCTCGTAGTGGGACGGCTCGTCGAACGAACCCTGGGAAAACATACTTCGCATTACTATCGCGCGACATATATTCACTAAAAATAACAAGATTTTAACCTGAACCAGACTATCACAGTATTCGTCGTACACGTTTTTACGACTCAACAGTCGGCACCCAGAGGCCAGCGCTCCAACACCCCGCATACAAAAACTCCGAGAAGACTCACCGGCGCCGTGCTGCCGTGCGCGGTGGTGTCGGACTTGTCGCTGGTCTCGGGGATGGCGATGAGCTCGCTCTCCGACGACTCCTGCTCCGCGCTCCATTGCCGGTACCTGCGGCCGGCGACCGATGGTTGATTGCGACACGTTCATAGCTTGCGAAGCAAGTACCGCACTATTGAAAAGGCTGACAAGAGACACGGTGTGAGTCTGTGTGCAACACGTATACGAGTGGTGGGGCGCGTACTTGGGCGGCGCGGGCGGCTCGGGCCAGCGCGCCGGCGACTTGTGCGGCGCCGCCTCCTCCGCCTTCAGCGGCGTGTCGCGGCTCTCTGCAGCCAAAACGTACACGTCCGTTTACAATCAGCGTAGGTTTTAGCATTCGAGTTTCGTTTAAAACATTTTGTTGTAAACGAGCTGCTTCATTATTATAATTGACAAGGCAATTTTTACAATTAAAGTTCACACTGATCGAAAGATGACTACGAAATCTATGGTATTTTTGTTCAGTTTAGCGTTCATTTTAACTTGACTCGATTATTTTAATGCTTTTAACTTTTATGATGTCTTGTTGTCTAGAAAAAAAAATAGGTTAGCATAGTAAGCCTCGACGTCATGAAAAATGACGGGTGTCACTACATTTCGAATATCAGTGATACACGGCGCTACCTAACGTTGAACCGAATACAAATTGATAGCGATTCAAATGATCGTAAAGTGTCATTATTTAATAACAAGCAGAGAAGAACAATGACCATGTAGCAGTAATACACGTTTAGTTATAACGGTTTTACAATAAAAAGGCCACAAAACTTGTCCTGTGGGCCAAAAGTACGAGCAGGACGAGTGGGGTACGAACCGCGCAGTCGGGCAGATTCGGGGTGCTGGTGCAGCAGCAGCAGCGGCGGGATGCGGCGGCACTGGTGGTGCTGCGCCTCCACGCTGTTGAGCACCACGCGCACCAGCGCCGCCACCGCCGCGCACACCGCCCCGCTGCCGTAGTGGTACTGCACGCCGCCGGGGCGACACGTCGAACAATTCACTTCGTTTCATAATCGATATAGGAACAGTGACGTAACAAATGCAACCATAGAGGTCGATAAAAAAGTATTTTCACGAATTGTCTGAATTCAAGGAAGCTCCCGCCGACCTTGTAGAGCACGACGAGCAGCGCCATGAGCCAGTGGCGGCGCACGTGCGGCTCCAGCGCCAGCAGCGTGTGCGCCGCGCCCGCCGCGCCCCCCGCGCCCCCTGCGCCCCCTGCGCCCCCCGCGCCCGCCGCGCCCGCCGCCGCCGGCCGGCAGCAGTACTGATTAAGAACGTTTCGCTACATTACAATCTTGTGGAAACTGCAAACGGCCGCAATTCAAAAATTAAAATTGGCTAAAACACGAAGTTTTGAAACAAGTCAGCTCGAATTGATAATTGATGTAGTCGTAGATAGAAATACTTAAAAACGAAGACACTCGAGGTACGCAGTAGATCGGTCACCTGCAGCAGCAGTAGGGTCTGCTCGGCGATGCTGGCGCCCATCGGGTGATTTTGATCCAGCACTTGCGGCAAGTTGGCCATGAACGCGTTGAATATTGACGACAACCTGTACAATAAATTGTCGTTTAACCTGATTCACTTCTACACTGATACAAGCAACACGGTGAAATAATTTTCACTCAAATGACTTCAAAATTTAGATCGCACAAGTATTGTACCGATTTCTGCTAAAAATCTGGGTTAAAATTCAGTGCGGTACCCCTACAGACCTTATAAATGGGAAAATCAAATCAGACCTAAGGTGAATATTGTACCTCAAAGTGTGGGGCGAGATATGGAATGTCTTGTCGGTACTATTGTAGCCGAGCAGCAGGAACAGATGTCTGAGCACCAACTCCTGCACCTTTAGTGATGACTTATCATCTGTAGGGTGCGCCTGGTCAGACCTGGAAACAGTGGGCGCATTATTTTTGTCATTACCATTTGTTAGTTGATTAATGAGTTTGATTGTAAAGTTTGCGTTGGGGCTAAAAATTTCGTATAGAATAGATATCTGAGTATTGAAAGGGTGGCAAGAATTTGTTCTGAATCTGAGTGGAATATTATCTACAGGCGTGTCGCGACCCATCAGTTGTCAATATAATGGAAAGCCCGCCGACGACTAGTTGAATATTACGAACTTTAATCTCCACCGTCTATCTTAATAGACCTGTTAAGTAATATAACACCAAACTGACTATTATCACGGTTGGACTGCGTTCTCGTACTTCATTAAAAGATCGACGGGTAAACATAAAGAAATATTTAGTCTATTTAGCACAGTTTCCTTTAGCTAAATTCTAATTATTAGCTATAATTAAATTGTAAAGAACAAAAAATTTTATTCAAATTACCTGGACAAGAATTGCATAAGCAAGAAGACAAGCAGGTTGGAGGTTTCCTTGTCCGTCTCTTCTAAGTCCACTGTCTTAGGCAGGACAGTTGTCAAAGTGTCATCCGTTGATCGGCCAGACAGGGAGTGGATCCCATCTAGAAACAATTTATTATAGTTTACATTTCCAAATATGTCGCATCTCTGAAATCAAAATATTAAAGAAAGGTAGGGTACCCCAATGCCCGTTGGACAGATGTCCTTGAAAGCAGATGTTATAGGCTGAGTGTAACGTTTGTCAGCGAATGTTTGTCCACTCTTTGGGAGATACATATACATATATGCCAGCAGTGGAATATAGTGTAATGGTTGTAATGTTTGTCTTATCAGAAGGTTTACACATCACACAGCAACATAATATTTTCTAAGTAAAAAAATTCTAACATGTAAATTTAACATTTACATTTGAAAAATAATATGTATTTACATGTGCCATCCGATTAGTGAAATTCATAAACAATTTAATCTTACACTATTGCAATCTAAACAATGAACATCATCACCCCTTGTCATCGAAAGCCCGTTAAAAAGAAAACTTGGCGCACATGTTCAAACGCAGCAGTAGAATAAGTATCATTATTACTGGTATTCGACCACGTCAGATCCACGGCACGATGGTCAGAATGCCCCGAGTGCCCGACGCACGAAGCGCATAAGTAAATATGAGTAAGGGAGTGATGCTGAAACGTATATTGCACGAGGCGCGTACCGGCGGGCGGCGCGGGGGGCGCGGGCGGCGCGGGGGGCGCGGGGGGCGCGGGCGGCGGCGCGGCCAGCAGCTGCGCCAGCCCGAAGCGCGACGTCTTGCGCTTCAGCAGCGGCGCCGAGTACTGCCGCGAGTACACCTTCTCGCGCTCTGCAACACCGCACACTACCTCTCATTTATCGACAGTCTACCACGTACCAGTGACAGTTTTTTTTATAAAGCTGCATTCAATGTTTTACGTATAAGGTAAACTTCAGGTTTCAATTCGAAAACGAAGTATCGAGTGGATGGTTTGAATATATGCAAATATTAATATGCACGTGGAGCCTTTATACGCAACTGCGTTATTAAACTTAATAAAACAAAAAGTTACAAAGTTACAAAGCTCTATAACATTCCTAGGCGACCATAGACATGAGATAAACGAAGCTCTTCTAATTGACTCGAAGCCACCAGTAGTGCTATTGCGATTTAGCTTGCCGAATCTAGCAAGAATAAACAAGGAAGGCGGATACGTGTTGAAATATTAGTAAAATCCAATTAAAATTTATTTTAGCCTAAATCGGTGCGGCGCAGTGCAGTGTAGTGCAGCGTAGAGACATAGTCGTATCTAGATACTCAATCCCACCAAACGGTATTAAAGCAAAAATTCAAACTTTACGTAAGCGCACTCATTAAAAATAAATTTCACATGGCTAAGTTCCGTTTTAGAGCGAGGAATTCCTACAGAGGAGGACGAGCAACTTCGGAGCGATTCGAGCGGCAGAGGTGAGTAGCGGCAGGGCAAACGTACCGAGGCGGTCCGGCGGCGGCGGCACGGCGGCGGGCGCGGAGACGGTGCGCTTGTACGGCCACTTGGCGCCGAACGACGCCGACAGCGTGTGCACAGCGCCCGGCGCGCGCTCGCGGCCCGCCGCCGGCCCGCCGCCCGCGCCCCCTGCGCCCCCCGCGCCCCCGCGCGCGCCCTGCGCCCACAGCGCCTCGTGCGCGCGCCGCACGCGCCACTCCAGCCGCTCCGCCCCCACCTCTGCGGGACCACACGCCGCCGCTTACTACAGCGCACTGCGCGCCCCCGCGCGGGCCGCAGCGCCCGTCCTACCGTCGCTCGTGTTACCACGATTATGCACAATCTTCCCGTCTCATTTTGCAGAAGCTACTTTGCATTTTCAGTATTACATCGAGGTAATCGTTTCTACGAAATTGTCATCCGTTTGACCAATGAACGAATGTCTGACACACACCACACTACATCGCTGTAGATATTCAAAACGAAATTCATTAATACGAGAGATACCGTATAATTCACGCTATTATTCACCGATCACTAAAATCACAAGCCACTCGAAAATCACTAACACTCGCACACACAAACTTCAGTTTTCACTTCGCACTGTTAAAATATCACCCATTTCTTACCTTTTGCCTTACTGAACAAAGTTAAACGATAACTTTTTTTTAAATATGTTATATTTAAATTCAAATTGTTTTTACAGATAAAGCAGAAAGCGAAGCAAGCCTAATTAAAAAAAAAAAAATATTAAATAATGAAACAATAAAAATGGACATGTAAAAAAAAACAAAAAATACTTACGTGGCATTTCTATGTACTAAAAATGAACTGTTGAAATACAAACCTGTCGAAATAAAAACAAAAATTACATCAAAACGAATAAAATTAAATTAATATGGAACATTCTAGAAATATGGAACAATGTAACATAGACCACGACATGGACCACTACAACACTACCACATGCTTAAACCAATACACACAATAACCAACAAAATAACAAATGCAGTATAGTACAAAACTTTCAAGTTAGGTATTTTTTCCACTCGGAACAAATATTAACATCACCAACACAATCTTTTCTTCTCTCTGAGTGTCAACCATTTCCATATTTAGACATGTAGATATACATATGTATATGTTTAGCAGCTGACTGATTACCACAGCACAGACTCAGGGTGTCAACCCATATCAACACAGGGTGTTGATATGGGTTTCTCAATTAGCCTATTAATACTACTCTTCAGCAGAACTAGCAATTCGAAATAGATATTAAGTAGACACTGTAGCTCAGCTCTGTTCTCAATCTCAAAACCATTTAGTAATTTTAGTGCTGAGAGCTATGGAACAAAGTTGACTCACCTTTGCTCTCAATTATAATAGCATGATAATAATCAGCGGTTGGTGTCTATACTCGATTAATAGGCTAACATATTTGAATCATTAAAGTCAGACACAAAACAACTCACCCCTCAGGTTGGTGTAGTCGATGGACTTGTTGGCGTTGATCTGCGCCTCGAGGAACAGTGCCTCGAAGCGGTTGAGGAAGAACTCCCAGGTGAGGATGCGACGGTCGCTGAGAGTATTGTGGAGCTGGTATAGCGCCTGGAGGATCATGGGCCGGTCGACAATCACCAAATCGAACTGGGTCTCCAGGCACATCAGCAGCAGCTGGAATGGAAGCATACGTAACGTAATCATATGTAATAAAATATATATCTAAGTCTTAGAATAGACTAATAAAATTTATCATTAATCTCATTTAATGTCGATCTAATTTAATCTTAGGTAAGTATTATCTTCCATACCTCAATAGCGTTATCGTGTATGGTGCCGAGGTACAACGTGGCCCGCTGCGCCACGTATACGTCGATATCGTCCATACTCGAGATGAGGTAGCAGAAAGCAGTGGCCAGCGCCGTCTGCAGCGGCAAGCTGGCCTTGATCGGAGAATCGTCCATGAACCTGAAGTCAATGATAGATATCAGCGTCGTAATAATTAAAAACATAGTATGGTATTAATTCACTGGTTGGATGGTGAGCATACAACAAATAAGAGATACATGTACAACGGATGGATGAATAGTATCGTTCCACGCTGCGACGCTAATGGTGCTGCGTGAGGATTTCGGGCCCCGAGGACTTCCTCTCTGAGAACAACTGGCCCAAGGTGGTGAACATCCCGCCTCAGGCGGTGGTGGGAGGCCTGTACCGCGTTCCGGCCTACTTGCCGGCCTAGTCGCCTTCCTCCTCTTCAGAGGTCGACGCCAGCCTGACAAGTCCGCGCGGGTGGGCGGCTCCGTACCGTATGAGCAGCGTGACGCGCTCGACGGCCGTGAAGCGCGCCTGCGCCTGCACGTGGTGGAAGCTCTCGCGCAGCAGCGCGCAGAACACGTCGGCGCCGCCCGGCAGCGTGACGCAGTGCAGCAGCACCGGCACCGCCACCGAGCTGATGTGCGACTGCGACGCGTCGCACACGCTCCACAGGCTGCGCACCGATTGCTTCGTTGACCCTATTTCTGATTACCCGACCCGGGTACTGACTACTTCACGTGCAATGTTTTTTGCACAAATATGTGCTCTGCTAACGACTAATGCTAAAAGGTTAGGATATTTGAACGATTAATTTAGATAGGCGTTTAGGTACTTGTTTGTGTCCTACATATGTACGGGTCCATAAGCGTTATTACCACTTGTATAAAATTTAACTCTAACTTTAATCTAGAGTTAAAAGATAATATAAATAGCAATAACGGTTATGGACACATACACATATACGCCCGTACGCACATGAACAAGTACTTAAACGCCCATCTAAATTAAGTAATCATTCAAATATCTAAACGAGTCATCAAATTAATATAAATGAGTAAAAGTAGTCACTCTCACTTGTCAATAAGCAAATTCTCCTGACACCATATAAGGAAACCCTTGTGCTCCGCGAGGGCATCGGTGTTCAGTACAAGGACCTGAAGACATTGGAGCAGATGGTACAGCACATCGGGACGAGATGTGTTCTTTAATTCCTATAAACAAACAATTTACATGATATTTACACTTAACAGCCGAATAATGCGTTAATGTTCTTATAATAACAAAATGTTGGTAAAACTAAAATACCTAAACTATAGCAACGATTATGTAACATTACCCTTGTAATACTGAACTGGTAATCAATTGCTTTGTAAAATTTTGTGAATGCTATATTAATAACTATCTTTTTCAATATCACTTCTAGTTTTAGTGAACCATTTGTTTTAAAACCTAGTTCAGTGTTGAACCACAAAACGAAAGTATAAAAACAACGCCTACCTGCAACAGCTGATGTATGTACTGCAGTTCCTGCGGCAACTCGTCAATGCAGAAATGGAACTTGCCGGCAGAGGTTGGCCAAAAGTTCGCCATGTCCTCGTCTACCGACTCCGCCATGCCGTCATGCTCACCGAGAAGATTTGGCGTTGAAACCTGTTATTGAAACGGACACTGTGTTTATACATTGTACAAGTAGGGCCATCTATTATTAAACAGCTGAAACTGCCCATGAATTCTTAAATAATAATAATTTATTTGATTTGGAAAATATCTCCAGACGCTATTTACTAGAGATTGTTGCTGAACATTAAGCATGAAGTCTAAAACTAGCTTTCGAAGAGTATTTTAATACATATCTTGTAAAAGTAATTCAAGTAAAAGTAGCCGTTCAAGGTAAAAGTAACTATCCAAGCAATAATGGCGTCCATTGTTTATATTTAATTTTTTATCACATGTCAAGCTAGCGCTTGGCTGAGGACCCGCCTTATAGAAATTATAAATACGTTCTAACATAGAACACGCATGCCTAACATGCCTATAACCTTTCAGGCTATTGTCATTGTCCTCTATTCTTGCCCCTTTATTATTATTATTAACATCTAGCATAAACCCCTTAAAGGGTAGGCGAAATTATTTTTTACCCTTGGTTGTGTGCCCCATAAATAAAGCTATAATACGCTAGTAAATATTGTTTTTATTGATATTCGTGGCTAGTTGTTAAGTAATTTGTTATTGTTGAAGTATATTGACAAACTAAATCTTTCGTTAATTCGTTTCTAAACAGCAAATGTGTTACGTCAGCAGTGGCGGTGGCGACGTCGGTGTCGTCGAGCGTGACGGTGTGCGCGGTGACGAGCGGCGGCTGGTCGGCGGGCGGCAGCGACACCGCCATATCCAGCTGCTCCGTGATCGTCTCCACCGTCGCCGTCATGATCTGCCACACACCGACACTCACAATCACACGCCAATTCACTCATCGGTTTGATCAAAGCTCGTGGAAAATTGGAACGGTATATAACATCGGTACCGTTAATTGCCAATATCAGCCAGAGAAATAATCTAGAATAATTTATTCTCTGTATAAAGCAACTTTGCAAATTACAAGCAGTTGATGGTCCTTAATTTGAGTCCAGATTTTAAATCAAGCCGTGATCAATACGTATGAAAGTTGTACATACCATATGGTAATAAATTTTGCTAACCGTTCCAACTAGCCACCAAATTCAATGGTTGTATGCACTACAACCATCACAGTGCTTCTATATACCGCTCTACAATATTAGTGCAAGTAATTGAAAATAATAATTAAACACTCCTTGAGATGTAGCTACTTTTCTGAATAGTGCACGCAATCGAAATGTGCTGCATGAATGTTATTATGGGTTATAAAAATTTGTATAAGTATATAAGTAATAATATTTCAAAATCACAAGAGAAACCAAATTGCGATTCGCAAGATATTACTTTATATTTATCAGAGAAAAAAATAAGGACAGTTATGAATTTCACAATATGTAAATTAAGATAATTAATATTTGTTGCACCATGAACTGCATGTATATTATTTATAAGTCCTTGTGTTTAGTGTATCATTTCAGGGATAAGTTAAGAAAATTCACTATTTAAAGGATTGACTAAAAAAAATAAAACAAAGATATATTAAGGGATATCTAAAGGTAATATCATAGCACCACTGTTCTTCTATGTATGTATGTTGATTGAATTCTTAAATTATAATGGTACGTAGTACAATAGTGCTTAAGATGCTGTAGTAAAGTTATATAGGAGAAATGTAGTTATACAACACAATATTCAACATATAAAGAACAGCAGTACATCCACAACATCGAATAAAATACAAAGCACACACACGCATAAGAAGTGAAGGGTAAGTAAATAGGTACTATGCTATCAAATTGTTCAATATAAATGTTCTATGTATTATTATAGAAAAACAACGCAATAACACATTTACTACAAAAATTATCAAAAAGTGTCCCTACACAGTCAGCAATCAATGAAGTTTATTATATGTACCAACATACGGAACAACAATTTGGGTACAGATTACATAGAATACTTTGATTGAATCAACCCCTATAAGAGTGTAAAGTGAGAGATAAATTTTAATACGAAATTTTGACTCCTACTAAAAATTGCAGGTAACAACTAGTTTTTACTGTAAGATAATTCAATGAAATCATACTACAGTAGGTATAACTTAAAACTGATAGAACGGTACCCATAGGAGACAGATGTAACACACATACTTGCGTATCGGCTGACGACTTGGTCAGCGTGGCGTCCGAGCCCACGTCGCTTATGAGAGACAGTTGCATGAAATGGACAAACTATAATATCTATTATATAAGGTCTAAGCAAAGAACACAGAGGTTATCGGCACACACTACATTGAGACAAATTTAATCGTGTGTACGTTTAGTGGCCAGCGACAAAATAGCGACGGAACTTTTGTATCCCTATGACTTATTTGAAAACGAAAACAGTCAACACTCCACAAATCCATTTTATAGTTTACTGTCGCGTCGAAACATGATTCATTTAAAAAAATTGACACCTAATAACATGAACATAATATTTAATAAGAATATCGAAGGTTTCGTCGCTATTTGTTTATCAGCTGATTAGTTTGAAAGTGGAATATTTGGTTCGTTTAATATTAAACTTTTAAATACCCGCCCGGATTTAAGAATCTTACATTATTTGAAAAAATTTACAGGCGTGTTCATAAAACATTGCTGTTGAGTTAAAAGGAAATATGCAAAGGTTATGCCCTTTTACAAATTGAAATTTTAAAAATAAACTCAGCTGCAATTAAAAAACCAATTATTTAGGTTCAATTGGATTTTGTACAGCTCCATCCTTGTCTATCACGCACAACATGCAAAAAATACAATAATGATTAGAATACAAATCAGGGGTAATAATTTAATGAAGCAAAATCTATTTAACATGAGTGTTTTCTTTTTTTTCGTTTATATTAATAATCGGATACAGCTAGTAATTTTTTCCTCTGCAACAAATATAACGTTTTATCCCAACAGTGTTTGTATCAAATTAAAAAGTATACGGACAGTATTTATCCAATCATAATTTCATTTTATAAAATATATATTCATAACATGACGTTGATATTTTTGGATAAACATCTGCTCTAAATAACACTTCAATTAGGTACATATCTAACACAGAATGGGCATGAGGAAATAATACAGCAAAGGTGCAACCGTTCCCACATTTGCTCCTATATGTATAAACGTTAGAGATATGACGTGGCCTACATAGCATTTAAGATGTTTACTTTCAAATCACAGATAACTTTATCAATTTGTGACTTTTAAACGAAATAACACATATTTTATTTATGTATTTTGCTCCGGAGTTAAATGGGGAAGCGGTACATAAATCATGCAGCCATCAAGCTACAGACAATTAAGAAAAAAAAGTTATCCATAGACAACTGAAATTGCATTTTACAATCACCTTTATGTTTATATTGTGAAACACTTGAAAAGATGATAGCAAAATTATTTTCCTTATAGATAATACATCAAAACTAGGTATTTAAATATTTATTAAGGCAATTCAATGAGATGGCGAATCATTAAAGCCCATAACTCAATGTATTGCCTCCGAATAATTTATAGGTAGGTTTATTTAATTCAATGTTCTATTTTAAAATACACCAAGAATATAAAAGCTAAAATATTTATCGAAAAACATTAACGTCAATCATACTAATAACTTCTATGGAAACAGGGAAAAACACAACACAAAAACAAAACTTTAATCGACAGATCGTCCCCGATAGTATTTTTTGATTATACACGATGAAACCCAAAAAAAAGATATGGAATGTCGGGTAAAGAAAAATATATCGATGAGACTATCAAAAACGTCTGTCATCCCAAACGTAAAAGGAAAATAATATGGTAAAAAAAAAATTAAAAGAAAAAAATAAGAGTTCGTTCATGAACGGAACAAACGTAGCACTCACATGAGGCATGTGCACGAGCACACCGCCCACGGAGCCCTTGTCGGGCAGCGCGTGCGCCAGCGGCAGCAGCGCGTCCGCCGACGTGGCCGGCGTGCCGCCCGACTTGCTGCGCTCCTCCTCCGACTGGTTCTTCTTCGTGGTCTCCGACCAGTCGTCCGACTGGGACTACATGGAAGCAATCGGCCGAGCGGCGCTTGCGTTTATTCACTTTTGTAATCTATCCATGAAACGTACATGTATAGGGTTTTACAATAGGGACGGATTGATTTTGACAGCTCGTGGCGGCCATATTGTTTCTTTCACTTTCTGTTCAAATATCATCCTTTAATCAGGCAAGTTACAGCGTCGAGCAGCACGTGCAAATGATAAAACTTTATTATCAAAATGGGTGTTCTCTAGTAGCAGCGATGCGCGCGTTGCGCCCTTTTTATGGGGTACATGGTCGTCCTTCCAAGTCGGCTATTCAACGTTTGGTGGCCAAATTCGAGTCCACCGGCTCAGTGAACAATCAGCCAACACCCGTACGTCAACGAAAC
>DWJK01001655.1:0-16379 GCA_018248815.1 Croniades pieria auraria
ATCTGCAGAAAACATCGCCGCTGTTCGTGAGAGTGTGCAACAGAATCCGAGGCAATCAATTCCGCGTCGCTCACAAGAACTTGGCCTGTCGCAGACCACAACATGGCGAATTTTGTGTCGTGATTTGGGCCTGCACCCATACAAAATTCAACTGACCCAGAAGCTAAAACCAAACGACCAAAGGCAGCGTCATTTCTTCCATCGATCCGCCCATAATGGAAAACCCTATACATACGATGTTTGTTAAATTTGCATCTTACACGTTTCTCACTATAAAAATAATCTCGTTCTTTTGACCTAGACGATCTCTCTGTCATATTGAGTTAATATGAGGCAATCAGTTCTAAAGCATATAAAGTGTAACTACTACAGAAGTAAGAGAAAGGCCTATGTCCAGCAGTGGAACTGTAAAGGCTGATGTGATGATGATGATGATGACTACAGAAGTTAAACTGAACAGAACGACGGAACGGACAATAGTGCGCGGAGTAATCAGTATCCGACTTCTAATGTTAAAAACCCCGAGGAGTGGTTTGCTAATTATTAAAAACCATACCGGCGCAATCTTACAACGGATTTTAATACTATAACACTAAATACACAAATAATCACAATGAGTAATGAACAGACTCTAAATATAATTACAACAAGAAATAGCCTTAATGCAAGAATACTACGTCTACGTCGTAAACTAAATAAAAAGAGAAGAAAGAGTATCCTTTTGGCCGATCCCGACGCCGATACATATAGGGCTACGTAACCCACGCCGCGCTACACGAGCCAAGCTTCCCCCCGCACCGCGTGCTAGGGCTCCACAATACCGGCGTGTTGCGCTGTACTTGGGCCGGTCGTCGATAAGGGTTTAAGTGCCGAGTCGATTTTTCGCATAACATTCCAATCGCTATCTCCCAACAATCCAACGGAATATCGCTGGACGGAAAAGAGTGCTGCCACATGTTAATGTTTATGTTAAGAATTATATATAAAGCTATACTCTGAAACCTCTATGAAACTATAATTCTATATATCATATATGAAGGCTCTTAAAGCTTACATGTACATCGCTCGCTTTCGTGATGGCATTTGTAAATATTGACAGCTCTTTGAGAGATATTGATAGCGACATTGACAACGACATAGGCAGTGACATTGGCAGTGACTTTGACAGTGCTATTGACATTGACATTGACAGTGACACTGACAGCGACATGTCAAAAGGCGTTGCCAAAAGGACCAAACAAGTGTTACCCTTACTATAACAACATGCCAGGTCCACAACGAAAGCAACGCGTGCTGAATATCTATCCGTTACAGAGCTGATATATTTTTTAAATAACAGTACAGTGACGAGCTTTGTCGTTTTTGTGTACCCAATACCTACTTTCAAAGCCGCAAACACAACGTGTTTGCTGTTCCTTAGGCGTCCACGGTCGCACGCGCCAACTCGTCTGTGCCCTGTGTACTCACCGCACTCAACGCTTTTCTGAATGCAAATTCTGAGCTGGACTTGTTTGGGGATGAATGGAAGGAAATATCGTCAGAATGTCTGAGATTTTGCGAGTGAAAACGATATATGTAACGTATAGCTTATCGTTAATGATTGTAATTGCTTAAATACCGTTTTAATTAAAGTAAAATAAATAAACTTAATCTAACCTAAACATAACCCAGCTTAGGTCAGTCCTCAAAAATTTATGAAGCCGCGTCTATGACTGTCCTAGTACCGAATCATCAATCCTTACCTATCCTATTGCATCAAGGAGCGACCCAAAGCGATGTTATTTGACCCTTATTATTCATGAATGCCCTGATGGTTTTGCAAAATACGCTGAGTAGCCTATCTGCTCGCATCTGTCTCCAGGTAAACTTAGACAAAACAAATGTAATGTGCAATGAACCTGTGCTCCCAGAACCGATTTCTCTTAATGGGGTCCCCATTTCGAGCATCTACCTCATGAAAATCTTGTAAGTTGGTAGAAACAACTGCGACAAGGAAGCAGCATATAGAGAACCCAGTCAAATCGTTTCGTTACCGTTACCACAAAGCTTGAAGACAAAAGTTTTCAAAGAGTACGTAGGACGCATTGAAAACTGTTATAACACAGGGAGCCGAGACGTGGACATTCACGGTGCAATCGGTTCACCAATTTAAGTTAATTGGGTCAGCGAGCTATGGAGAGGGCTATGTTCGTCGTCTTTCCCAAGCATAGAATCCGAAATTAGACGATCCGACAAAGAACCAAAGTTATCGAAATAACCCGAAGGGATAGTAAGATGAAGTGACATCTATCACAGAACCGATAACCCTTGAAGTATACGTTTTCTGGAATTGAGACCACGTCTTGGCAAACATCGCGTAGCACGGTCTCCAGTTAGGTGGTGTGACGATATACGCGAAATAGCTGGCAGCCGTTGGATACGAAGAGCTGAAGATCGTGCTCAGTGGTATGCCATTGGAGAGCCTATGTCCAGCTGTAGACATGAGTAGTATGATAGTGACTCTCACGTTTCTCTGATTGCGTTTACGTCCACTATGGAATAAGTGGCGATCCTATTGATATACACCGGACCCAGATCCAAACACCGAGACACCACTAGAAAATCTGAGTTAGAAATATCCGATGGCATCCCACCCGGAAATCGAAACCAGGATTAGCAGTCGCGCTACAAGGTGTTAATAGATATGTCGTATAAAACCCTCTCTAAATAGCCTTAGCCTTATTTCTTTACTAAATTCCGAATTTCAACAAAATCTTTTCAATGATCTTGTTATACATTTGCCTTACATTATCATGCGTCAAGACTGAAACATTAATACTTATGTAACTTCACGCCTGTAATCCCCGAAAGCGCAAGCAGAGGAGTGTATATATAGAATAGATACTCTTTGTATTTGTATTAAAGAGTGGAATTTAAAGGTGAAAAGAAAAACAACCGGTAAGTCATAGTAACTCTTTAAGAGTTTTAAGTTTTATTTTGTTCTTGGAACTGCGATAACATTTATTAAGTACTTCATTCAAACGCACCTTTGTTCTAATATATGTTTTTTAGAAGAATAATTAATTTGAAGCACATTTTCTATAAAATATAATGCATGAATTTTGCAATGTTACAAATCTTTATTTGGTAGAGTACGGATCTAGCAGTCCGGGCCGCGGGCTGCCTGAGGCCCTGCACGCGGCGAGCGCTCTTCTTAAGCTACATCTTATTTAAATAACGACGTTGTAATACATCATGTGTAATTGAAAAATAGGAACGCGAAATTTAAACCGTTAAAACTGTAATTGATGTAATCGTTACGTATTATTTCATTTTAAATAATTTTTTACCCATGTACCTCTCACCTCGTGCAGCGCTGGCAGTAGCGCGAGCGCCCTTACGTAGATCTGTTCTCTGCACGTGCACATTGTCACGAGTTGCGGCCGCTCTCTATTCCCCACTCATACTCACTCTCACACACGCGTGCACACACAAAACCGTCCTGTCTACATAGTGATATATCTTAATTACCTTGTACTTTATTTGCCTACAAATAAATAAAACGAATTTAAAACACTTATCTATCACGATTTGTTACTCTTACAACAAAGTCAATTGGCTAAGGATCAACACGTACATACTCTATTCAAATATAGTAAGGAAATAATTCCATGGCTTCAAGTAGTTACATAGAATAATAACGATAAACGATTTACACTCTAAAATCACAACAAAGCCGAGGGACGCTCCGGCGTCCACTCGGAAGCCAGTACAAGTGGATTACAAAAATAACGCTATGCGAAAGAAAGTAGTCAATCGACTCCGCTTCTTTTTCATCGCGGCGGAGCCGTCGAGCTCCTAATACTGAAGACGCGCGCGCGCGTTCGATCACAGCTGCTCGGCCACAGGCCTTCGCTCCTCCTCCTGCCACTGCTCTGCTCTCTTCACCCCTCCTTTGCCTAACCTTACCATAAACTTTAAGAAAATATAAGGATATCTATGCAGGAGCTTTACATCGACACCGAAACGCCGATCATTACGAAGCCACTCGGAGAAAAATAATATATAAGTCAATGTCTATGTATCATCGCTGATATAATACTCGTTACAATAAAGACACGTCATCTTCAAAACACTATCGCCCTCGTGCTCAACAGCACGCCGCGACGCTCATGCCACTTGCGGCGGCTTGACGGGCGCCACGCGTTCGTCGGCCGCCAGCAGCCGGTCCAGCTCGTCGTCCTCGTAGAACACCACGAAGTGCTCGGGCTTGGCCACCGCTTCGAAGATGGAACACACGGAGGGCTTCACGTTGTAGAAGTAGAGTGGCTGCAGACGCGCATGGAAGTCGGCAGTGAGCTGCTCTATGCTCTTGGCTGCTGTGTAGTCGGCGCTGTAGATGTGTGTGCACTCGATCACGACGGGCACCGAGCTGCTGGCCGCGCACTTGGTCACCAGCCGGCGCACATAGTCCACCGACGGGAACATCAGGCATCGGTCCGGAGTGATCATTAGGTATTCGACACCTTGCTCCGTCTGCAACCGATAGATCTCATATAGTAACCCTCAACATTATTTCCGAAATAAGCTTTTGGTCTATTACAACTTATATAACAGACTAAATAATGCTAGTTCTCGCTTTGGGATATACTCGACAACATGTATATAAAAAGCGGGGGCGTGTACGTATATTTATATATGAAAGGTAAGGTAGAGGTAGTAACCACTTGTGGTAATCAAGTTACAAAACAACCAAATTCACGCTGAGCACATAGGGCGCACAACTTCAGTACGCGCTGGATATTAATCTCATTTTATCACACAACACGACAGTGAAGAGATATTTGAAAACCGATTTGGTTTTTTCATTGCACACTACAATCTGTAATTACATACAAGTATTATTGACAACATGATTACTACCGATAACTGGCGGACCGCTGTTTCTATCATGAGACTGCAAACATACGGGCGACGCATCAATTCAGCCGTCAGGCGGTGTCGCTAGAGTTGCTGCATTCTACTTTCAAAATAGGCGAGGATTTGTCAGTTGGTTCTCAGGGCTTATGAGCGCTGTGTACCAAGTCGATCCGCCATCAGCGAGCACCAGTTGCTCTGCGCAACTATTGCCGCTAACTTCACTTTATAAACCAAATAATTGTAGTTATGGAATTATTAATTGACTCACTTTCAGCATCTCCACAGAAAATTTAGGCCTTGCCGCGTGGTAAAGTATGAATATTATATTGACCACCACACCGGTCAAGATTCCCAATTCTATAGGAAGAGTCAGGCAGAGAACGAACGTGCCAATCCCCGGAATGAGGTCCAGTTCTGAAAACGATGATACGAAGTAAATGTTAGTTTCTGATTTATAATTGCTTATATTATATACAGCATGTGAAGCGACAAAGTGCGTGTGCTAAATGTGCTTACTTTTGGCGCGCCACATGGGTTTCACCACGTCGTATTCCACCATGAATAAGATTGCCGATATGATCACCGCCGCCAGCGCGGCTTTCGGTATAAACTCAAAATATTGTGTGAAAAATTGGAGCGCTAGTATCACCATTGCACCTGGAATAAGGACGCTTGAAATATTAAAACGACTAGTATTAATAAACAATTACATTTCTAAACTTCCAAATTTCCAGAAAACTAAATTAAAGGTTCAAATGCAAAGGTTTCGCAAAGCGATGCACCCACCAGTATAGATGCCGTTGAAGGTGGTCTTGACTCCCGAGCCATTGGAGACGACGGAGCGAGCGAGGGAGCCGCCGCCCGGATAGGCTTGCATAAAGGAGTTACCAAGATTGGCTACGCCCAAAGCTATCATTTCCTGCGTCGCGTCTATGGTGCGGCCATCGGAGAAGGCCTTGCAGATAGCTATATCCTCGAGCAGCACTATCAACGGGATTACTAACAACCCCGAACCCAACTCGGACACCATCTCGAGGAAGTCCGCAGTGGAGTTGTCGGCGCGCACGTAGCTAAACGGCGGCAGCTGCGGGACTGGCACACCAGACGGTATGGCTCCTGCGGGGACAGACCACATCTTACTATTTCTTCCGGGAACTAGTTTAAATTAGCTAGCTTACAAAACAACGATGGTAATGAGAAAATTGATCATGTAACCAAATAGACATAAACCAATAAAGTGCAAGACTACTGACTAGTTCTATGAGGTTTACGTTAGTTAAATGTTAGTGATGCATGAAATCGAATCGTCTCATGTTCATTACTAACCGCCTCGCACATTCTCAGCTGGGGAATGCATAAAGAAACAGAAAACATCAGATAAAAATCAAGTATTCATATGTTAAACGTCTGCGTAAACATATTTAAGTCACATAAAAAATACTGTACTGAATAGTTTGTCTTTGTGAATACTAACCCATGAGGCGCACGGGCGCGGCGCCGCGCGTGGCCACAAACCAATAGCCGAGCACGCCGGTCACCACCACCACGATGGCGTTGCGACAGGTGCCCAACAGCCACATGCAGCGCGTCAACACTTTTTGCCGCATACTGGGCCCCCCCTCCAACTTCGCTCCTAATTTTATCATTCCAATTTTCTGAAATAACATGAAAATTATAGATTGATTCATAATGTCTTATACACTTTTTATTTTAAACGTAAAAGTCGAGCACGTTCTGTTCCCCCAACTCGAATAGTATCGGCAAGGGAAATACTAGCTCAAGTTTGGACATTTTCGACAACGAAGATGCCAATAAATCACCCAAAAATCATACACCGAGGAGGATACAATTTACATTCAAATCTACCTGCAATAGTCTGATCACCTTACGCACCCATATCTAAAATATCTTGAATTATGAATGTAACTAGGTTTAAATGAAAGTTTTATCCATATCGCATCCTATTATATTTGCACGAGTTGTTTACACAAGTTATCTTCTTTGTTTACCTTTGTTTACTACAATATCTAGTATGATCAGAACTATACAATAAAATACCATTTGTAATCTTGCTTTGTAAACCCTTAGAATGGATAATAAAATAATAATATATCCTTACTCTCATGCAGAGCAGTAGTGCGATACAGATGAAGCCAAGCACAGGGTCCCAGAGCGAAGCGGAGTGCAGGTTACGGAATATGGAAATCCACTGTTGCAGAAACGTGTCGCCGGTGACCTTGATAGCGAACAGATCCTTGACCTGCGAGGTAGCAATCATGAGCGCCACGGCTGACGTGAAGCCGGACGACACGGGGCCGGAAACAAAATTGATGAGGAAACCCAGTCCGAGCACACCCATAAGCAGTTCCACGAGGCCGGTGAGGAAGTTGAGGAGGATGGCTTTTTCCACAACGCCGCCGGCCACTTGCCAAGTAAGCAGCGATGCGATGGCAGTGGGGCCGGCGGGTACAGCGCGACACCCGCCCAGCACGATGTAGATAAAGCAACCCAGAAACGAGCCGTAGAGCCCATGTTGTGGCGGTAGCCCAGCGATGTTGGAATACGCGAGTGACTGTGGGATCACGGTCAGGCCCACAGTAATGCCGGCAATCAAGTCTCCAACAGCCTTGTCTGCATTATACCTGTTTAAGAAACACAATCGCATGTTTTATTTTTTTACTTTTGATTCTGATCAATATTAACAATTGACCTATAACAAGATAAGCATTTTGTCGCAATTGATGTTATCAGTGGGGGGACTCACTGCGGCAGCCAGGCGGTGATGGGCACCCGCTTGTGCAACGTCTTGCGATTGCAGCGGCGGCGCAACGCAGCGCGCCAGCCCTCGCGCGCGCCGCCCTCCGACACTGCAACCACACACTCCGTTACTGCACGGCGCCACATCTAATTCTCTCGCTCCAAAAAAAACACACTGATAGACGCACACCTATCGACACGATACAGTTTCGATGACATTCTAGCGATCTAGAATCACTCTCTATACATCGTTTTCTGATACTTAGTTTCCTCAGAGTATACAATTTCCCCATAGCTCGAGCGATTCCTCTTAATTCTGTTGAGATATGTACAATACGTTTTTAAAACCGGTAAGGCTGCAGGAAAGCCGGTGTACACGCTTCGAGTACCTTAGTACCGATAAGTGAGGGTAGATGCTTTTAATAGTGTATCGGCCGGCGGCCGCGCGGGTAAAGCACACGCGGCGGAGACCCCTCGCGCCTCTCTCAAGGGCGTACGTACGCGGCCTTCGCATCGGCGGACGACAAATCGATTGGATATTTTATTCGATGCTATTGATGTGAGTCATCGCACTTTAATTTAAATACAAGTAGTACACAAGAGGCTGAGGCGTAGGCGGCGGTCAGTTGCGACGCAGTACTCACAGATGTAGTCGTTGCTGGCGTGCTTGTCGTCGGGCGGCGGCAGCGAGCCGGACGACGCATTGTGCTTGCGCCGCGGGATCATTCTGCTGATGATCAACACACACTGTTAACATTCGTGCACTCGGAGGTGCAGCCGAGCGCGGCTCAATCGAATTACATGGCTATGACGGGCAAATTGAAGATCGCTAAGGGCAAATACAAATTTTAAACATGTTTTTGTCACCAAAAACGTTCTGATCCCAAGCAACACTTTTGTTTCGGGAGATTAGTGTCAAATGAAAATAATAAATAATAATAATCAGTAAATCAAGTGAATAAGTGCTCCTTTTGATAATTGTCGGCAGATGAAATTTGACTTCTAGTGTAGTGAAAACATAAACTTAAATTGCTTTGTAAAGAAAACTTACATCATGACAATGATGGTCTGCCAACCCACACTTGGCCAGCGTGGCAGACTATGGCCTTAGCCCTCTCAATATGAGAGGAGACCCATATTCCAACAGTGGAATGATAAATGGGTCGATTATTATTTTATTTTTATTTAATGAACGTATTATTTAAAACTATATTTTAAAAATACCATACGCTTAATAAGGATAAAGCATAACCAAGAACAAAAATTAGAAGAAAATAAAAAAAACACAACAAGTACGATGTTGCGTAAAAATTAATTAATTGCAGTTATCATTAAATGTAAACAAATGTCAGCTGCGGGAGCGACGCAACCATTTGGAAACGTACAAAATAACAATAAATAAGAACGAACAATAATCCAGGCGCCGGAGCTAATCTCGTCCAACCAGCTCTAAGCTTCACACAGTGTGGGGCACATTGCGATGATGTGCTCTGATATTTGAACAGCTTGTATTCTCGTGGAGCCTTTGTTATTTTGTTCAGTATACAACCCGTCTGTCGTTATTAGCACGTAGCATTATAAAACGATCCAGTAAATTTTTGTGGTACTGAGGTGTCTTTGCGCTACTTACCCAGGGACATGGCAAGTATTGAACGCGATGTAGTCCGTTTTCATCAAGTTATTGGTTCGTTCGGCGTTTCGACATCTAAGCGATAATATATATAATAGTACTTTAGTATTGATTCAGTCTAAATCGCAAGACTATGGCCATAACCCTCTCAATATGAGAAGAGACCCATATTCCAACAGTGGAAAGACAAATGGGTCGATTATTATCGATTTAAATCGTAAGTCAGTAAAATCAATTTTATGAACCACCGACAGAGAACATTTAAATCCAAAGGATATACCTAGCAATTCTATGTAGTCGCATAGACATACAAATAATATAAAGTATTTAGTCTTTTACTAACGAAGTTTGAAAAAAATCGGTCGCTGAACTCACTATCCAAGCGAGCATATCGTTGGACTCAAAAGTATTATTATCATTGCTTCAGTTATTTGAAAAATTTTAAACCAATACCGATCGATTCCAATTTACGTGCTCAAATTTTTCATGGAAATTCATAGAGTACACGGTCTCTGATATATTTGGTAACAAAAAGTCGTGCAATCGAATCGTTTCTATAATTTTCAAATATGAGTAATTCTGAGTAGTACCACCACTTGTGAAGTAAAAAAAAGAAAATTTATCTAATGAGTCAATAGTCGTCAATTAATTAAAATAAGGACCACACGAAATCTTCGCAACGGGGCGGCGCGCGCAACCCGCCAGCTCGCAATCGATCCGCGGCCGCCGCGACGGCGGCGCCACCTGCGCGCTACTGCACCTACTGAATCTGTCGGCCGGCTAGTTGCCGGTAAATAAATTGTGTGCCTACCTAATGACCGAGCTTGTACGCCCTGCTTCTGAAACTGCCTACTCGATAAATGCAACATCGTAGAGATAGGTTGCAAAAGTATTATAAATACTAACCCACTCTTCATTGCACAAATCTGTATGAAGTTGATCTATCGAAAATATTATCTGGATTAATTTATTAAAAAGCATTTAACTAGGCATTTCCATGTTAATGCTGGCAAAAGTGTAAGTCGGCCTGCGAACTTTCTGGTATAGGGCGCCGCACATTGAGCTCATTGCGCGTCGTGAGAGATGTCTTCTGCTAGGCGACCATTTCCTCCCTGTGCTGTTATACAAACAATAGACGCAGGTAATCAGTCGATTCGGTGCCGACGGTCTGAGCGTAATATCGCCGACATTATCACGAAACGAAATAATAATATTTTCAGTACCCACGGCTGCGATGACGACGAAACAGGTGGAAGTGCAAAGTTAAACCAGCTTCGTAATTCCATTATTTAAAACAATAAATAATTCCTCTTTTTAAGTAGTACCTAAATACTAAAACGTTATTGACTAATGTTTATATAAAGAGTGTTTTGTTAGATCTATAAAATTATTTCTTCCAGATAAGATCTAATCATAGCACAGTACCTAAATACATACATATGTATCTCCACTCATGTACGCTAAATTCATTTGAGCAAAATACCAAAGAAATATAAATTTTACTGACAGAGTTGATTAAAATCCTAACATGTAAATTACGTTAATACTTTCACTCGCACTTCAGAATACTTAAGTATTTAAAAAAACATAGGGCTCTTTACATTGCACAAAATAATTATTTTTTCATACTAGTGCTCAGAAAAATGTGTACAGTTGTACTTAATACAAAGTTGACCGTATTGAAGATTCAACATACGAAAATGACCGATCGTAAGAGCTGAGATCAATAAGAGCGGTCTGTGATTGATACTCGTTGCACATCGCGAAACAGCCCGTTGTCCACCGCGGGACGGTGGTCAGTCCGCTGCGTTATTATGATACACTTGTCATAGCTACGTAGGAATTCCGGCGCTGCTGACGCGACTGTTCCAAGATGGGCTCCTGATATGAGACCGGGGTGAGATGGTGTAACTCACTGGTTGCGGCGGTCGGGGTGCCTGTGTCAGGTGCACATGGGGCGTGGCGCTGTGCGAGGCGGCGGCAACGACGACGTGTTGGAGTTCGGGCCCGGGTCGGTAGAGGAGGCGGCCGTAGCGGGGCGCGCCGAGTGCGGCAGAGCGGCAACAGAGCGACACTGAGCACGATACGTGCGAGCGCCGACGCGGTCCAAACGCGACTGATGGACGGCCGGGCGGCGGACTAGCGAGGCGCGCTCGCGAGATGCGCCACACTCTCGGCGGAGGCTGCGCGCGTCCACCCCTCACCCCGCGGTCGCCCCTGCGCCCCTGGACCACCGGCGGAAGCAGCGACCACCCCGCTCCTAGGGGAAGTTTACTTTGACGCACATCCTCTCACATATACTATTATTAGACATTGGTACAATCAGCTTGTAGGCCTGCTTATTGGCATTGGGTTACACAAAACACTATTCGATTCTTATAAATGTAGAGAGACAATTAGATGCGATTGCTTCGTTAGAAGCTTTACGACCGATTTGACGAATACGAGACGAGCGTTTATACGTACATACACATATAGAAACGTTTACGGCCGACTCACACCTGCCGCACTCATAGCAAAACATAATTTCGTAAAACATTCACTGTCAGATGTCTCCTTTGTACCGTCAGTTCGTTATCTACGGCGTTATTCATTTCTTCGAAGAATCAATTGGCTTCTGTTTAAAATAGTAGTGATGAGTTGAACGTTGCAAATTAATTTTTAATAAAATAGGTACGAAAGTCGATTCGCTACGACGCGGCGACGAGTCGAAGTCAACAGCGAAAAAGAAGTGATACATTCGGATTGAACTAGGCTGTAAAGGAAAATCAACAGAAATAATAAACTAAGTGAGTATATTGTTAGGGCCACTGTTGCATGAGTCATATACATACGTAGCGGACTGTGCGCGTGTGTGTGTGCGGCACAAACTATCTGAAATAATAACACTACAGTGACTAATCATTTGCAATTTATTAATTACTGTTTTATATGTTTCCTAATAATAGCACTGCGGCTATACATAACAACGATATAGATAACCGATATCTCTGTGACACTGTAGGTTGTAGGTAGCAGTACATCGGACTCACTTTGATTACATCGTGCTGATGCTCTCATCATTCCATTCATCTTCATCTCAGCAAGGGAAATGTGCTCACATCCAACATTGTTTATATTATAGCTATGTTCTTTTTATTTCTTTAATATTATAGCTATTTTAATTTTATTTATTAAAGTATTTTCTTCGATAAGGGAGAATGGAACCTACAAAAAGATAATAAAAGAAAATACCATAAACAGAAATGTTGAATTATAAAAAACGAAAAGAATAGGAACATTAATCGACTAATCAAATTAAAGCAGCGCATGAAACACGGCGTTGTGCGCATGCGCACACCCGCGCGCACACACACACACACACACACGCTCACACTGGCGCACACACGCACGGCGCGCCTACTGCCGAGCAATAACATATATGTTTACAATAAATTTGTGAACTATGTATTTATATAGTCTACACGGTATTCATTTAGTACGGAGATATTCGTCGGACACAGCCAGCGCACTGCATATTACGAGGCATGCTAAAGTTGATCCCGACTCTGGATCGCTGTAGTACACTGGTGACGACTGTGAGGGTACATATTAATATTTCCTCAGTTAGATAAACATTTATGGGCTCACAGACGAGCTTCGATGGAAATGAAACCAAAACGCGACGCACTATGTTAAGCGTACAGCAAACCGTAAGAAACATGGTACGTAAGAAATATACGTAAGAAATACTAATAAGTGCGAGTACAGCATTAATCGGCATAGAGCGGGCTCATTTCGAAAACTGTTGGTGATTGCGTTGCACCGATTATTTTATATTAATGGCTATATGTTTAACGATTATCACACACGCTTTATTTATAATATTTTGCAGTGGTTCCAACGGGGGAGTGTATTTGAAATTGAAAACTGAACAATGTATGTACAACGTAGTCGCGGGCGCGCCGCGGGCAGCGGGCGCGTCGCGGGTCCCGCCTCTTCTGTGACCCTCGTCGCTGTATTACTGTAATTACATTAATACAAACGCGGACGTACGCGTTATTGCTCCCTGCTAGCAGACCTAACAAAGGGTCAACTTCTAGTGGCTGTTACTAATATTTCATACATGCACGCGTTTATGAATTTGTTTGCAACCAAACCAAATCAAAAGGTTCTTTGAAATTTAGTGTCCTTTTATATCAAATTTATTTAATCATTTAATAGTCTTCTTTGCTCTTAACGTAAAATATTACTTAAATTGAACTCTTACTTTTCTACAGTCTTTATAGAATATTAGCTCCAAAGATTGCATCGTTGACTGCCCCGTTGGTCGAGTGATTGCAAGCGCAACTACTAATAGAGAGGTCTTGGATTCGAACCCTGGATCAAGTACTATTGGATATTTACAACTTCATCATCATCATCATCGTGATCATTAGCCTATCTCAGTTCACTGGTGGACATAGGCCTCCCCCAATGAGTGTCATCGCGCTCCGTCCTCGGCTTGTCGCATCCAGCATCTACCTGCACCCTTTCGCAGATCGTCATCCCACCGGGCCGGAGGGCGTCCTACATTACGTTTGCCGAGTCGCAAATTAATTTAAATTTTACAACTTAGAATTCTTTTTTAGTTAAAATTTGTATTAGTGGCATGGAGTCAGAATATGGGCCCAGTGTATGGCAATAGCCTCGCCATGGTGGCAAATAAATGTAACTGGCGAAACTTAAGTCTGTAACTGGCGTACACTCCTTAGCCTACCTCTTCGTAGATTACAGGTGTGATGTTACGACAGACTTGTCATACACGTCTTCTATCTTCGTTATTTGTATAGAATCTCTTCAAACATTAATATACTTATGATGGGGCACATGACTTTAACGAGAGCGTAAAAAGTGCATAAATATTTTAAAAAAAAATGATTACGCACGTTGCGGTGGGCGAGCACGTGCGCGGGTCGGCGACCGCGGCGCCGCTTGCCGACGTCGTAACACGTACCCCTCGCCGCCATTCATTATTTCGCTCTCGTAATAACAATACTGTTGATTCGATCAACATTTAAAAGTGCATGTTCTTACTAGGATCGATGAGCCGGCGCGGCACCCAGACGCCGAGTGTCGCAGGAGCTCGGTGGCGGCGCGCGGCTTGGTCGACACCGCTCGCGCGTTGAACTCTTTCCCAAGTGCGGCAGCCGTGAAGTGCGCTTTCGTACCATTCCACTTGTGTTAGACAAAGCTTACACAACAGTTATACTTACTTTCAACTACGCCTGTATACAGTAAAAAAAAAAGTTGAAACATAACATACCCCAGTTAATTTCGAGAGAACCCTGACTGTCCATCACATCGCTACACATTCAAAGTGGTTGAACCTTTGTATTTTATTCGCACAAAATAATTGTCACTACAAGCAAGCACTAGAACTTTAATAAGTAACATTCAGTACAGACGGCAATCTATCGAGAATGTTGTGGGTGAAGGCGGTCGTAGCAGCCGCCGGAAGAGATGGAGAGGAGAGAGCTGGCGGCGGGACGCCAGACTGGCTCCCGCGGCGGCGTGGCGGCCCGCGCGGACCTCCCCCCGCCCAGTGCGGCGCCCACCGCTCTCCGCAGTCACGTGCCGGCCGCGCGTGTGTGCGCGGGACGTGCGCACGCGCCCCGCGCACGCACACGCGCCTCGCGACCGGCCACCGATACGTGCACCGCCCATCTTGTGCATGCGACGAACACTAAATATAAACACATCCGGCGTAGATGCTGAAAGAATCCTTATAACATGTTTAATCGTAAAACGGAAATAAATATAATCTAATCAATAAATTTAGCTTTAAGACGGAAAGTGCAGAAACGATGTTTCTATACTTTAAAATAAATTTCGAACGACGGAAGCTTTATGTCGTAACATATCTACGTAGTGCCCAGTGCGAGGCGCGTGGACGGGTCGGGGCGCGGGAGGGCGCAATTAAAGCGAGTCACATGACGGCCCGCCGCTGATTGATATGCGCTGCTAGTGCCCGCCGCACTCTCCTCCCGCGGGGACTATGAGCGAGAATGTCGCTGCTGGGGGCCGAAGCGAGCTTAGGGCTCTTGCTCGTGTCATGTCGGGATATGACAACCAATAACGTCGTAGAGCAGTATTAAGCGCAAGTTAAGCGACCCTTTAGTGTAAATTTTGAAAATTAATTTATCTGTACAGACTGTGAACTGAAATGACGTTACAAGTAATGTTTATTTAAAATTACTGGTTCTTTTTAATCAGTTAATCAGTTTATCTGTTACACGTCAATAGATATGATCGACTGTATGACGATCGCTACGACACGAGTTGGCAGTGATGCGGGTCAGCGACACACGCATGAGTAAGGCCCGTGGTAGAGCACGCGGCGCGGCGCGGGCGGTGTGAGGTCCGGTTCTCACGGCACAAGGACGTAGGGCCGCGACCGGGGACGTCATGTGACCGGCGGGGAGACCCGCGGTCGCGTGACGTCACAGCAGCCGCATGTTGCGCACGCGCCGCCTCCGTTCTCGTTTAGAAAGTCTCCTTTAGGCGTTTCTCTACAACGCACAATTTCCTCGAAGGCCTCCCACAGGTTTGTGCGAGCGCGTGACCGGCGCGACCAGTCGGAGCACGCACTGCCTAGCCGGGCTCGCGCTGACACTTGTGCTTGAACATCTCACTTAAAAAATTTGGTACTCCAATATTTGCGCCGGTATGTAGTACCTTACTCGTTGTCCTTGTAGCTTGGGATCTTGGGAAATAAAAAAGGTAGTGCCTTGCTCGTGCCATTCCTACTTTTAGTACCGAGGTCTGCAGTAACGTTCAGTGCCACGTTTTAATTTGGTAAATGAAATGGTTAATACCTCAGGCGTGATATTTTGGCAAGTGCATTATCTTCATTGTGTATACACCGCACACAAACTGACAAACTGAAAATAAACACATACACACACAAATTGAAAAGCATGCTGTTAATTGTAATTAGTACCTATATATAGCAGCAGTGACAGCCTAATAGTTAAGAATTCAGCCTCTCACTCAGGGGGTGCTGGGTTCAAATCCATGGCGCGCACCTCTTTACAAAAGTGGGTTTTAAATTTAAATATCACTTGCTAACGGT
>DWJK01001656.1:0-16378 GCA_018248815.1 Croniades pieria auraria
CTACTATTATACTACTATTATACTACTATTATACTACTATTATACTACTATTATACTACTATTATACTACTATTATACTACTATTATAGTTTAAATAACAACACGTTTGTAAATTTTATTTTACAATTATTATTTAAATTCGTCGAATATATGTTTATAATAAATTTTGCTCGAAATAATATATTTATATTTATTTACCGTTTTAAACATAAATCGATAGTATAATTTTCTCTGAATATTTCGGATTTAAATCGTATAATATCTATATAACTTCACTCTAAAGCTAAAATTATTATTATGAACATAAAAGTGGATATGTTGGTTTGTTAGTTTGTCCTCCTTTTACGCAGCAACGGAGTAACGTATTGACGTGTTTTTTGTATAGAAACAGCTTATATAACTGAGAGTCACATAAAAAAAACTTTTTATTCCAGAAAATGAAAGGTTCCTGTGAAATTAAAAAACCCTCGGTTAGATAGGAACTTCGACGCATACTTTTTTATAACAATCTCTAAAAAGCAATAAGCGATGAAAATTATGCTAATATACTCAACGCAACTAAAATAACGGGTAAAAGGAAAAAGATCGTAAGTCAAATTTATTTTGACCAGTTGTTTTCTTGGTACTACTATTGTAATGCAATATTTTAACGACAAAATTCTAAACAGTTTTAAACCATAATCTTAGAGTACTAAAATGTGTAATACGAGTATCTAAACAGCGCCAAAACACTTCAAACTGATATTCAATTTAGATCAATTAAGTTACATGCAAATGCTAAATTATATCGAACATTCTGACCATGCATCGCACTTAACGAGCTACACCAACAATAATGGCAGTAAAAACACAAGCGAAGTTAATTCCCAACAAACTTTCAAATACAAAATCCGTTTCCACGTAACGTATTCTTACGAACGTCCCTGGAACATAAACCTCTGTGAACAGCAAAAATATACTCGGAGTCGCATTTCCGTCAAATGTCAAATACGTTGCAGAGAAAATGCAGTCCAATATTGCATTTACCGTTTCAGTTCCGCGTCAAAAGTGCAACCCTTTGACGCTACATTTGGAACCGCAATGTATTATATTTGGCCGCATATTTTTAAAAAGAAATGATCTGATGTCGAATTTGTATTTCATATTGAATATTTAGTATTTATTGCAATTCTTAACCTGTACTTTTTTATTGCGACATACGTAACGCTTACTTTGGTAATAGTTTTTTATATATTTATATATTATTACGTGAATGGAAATTTTAGCACCATTTTTTAAGTTTATTGCACGGCGCAGTGTGAGGTTTGATATATTTACAGTTTATATAGAAAAAAGCTGCAAAACGCTAAAACCCATAAGTAATATGTTTTCAAATACATTCAGTTAAATAACATGAAACATTAATTGTTTACGTTCACAATAAGCGCGTGTACAGCCTTGAATGAAATACTTAATAAATTAACTTGTAATCATGCCATCAGCATTGTATATTACAGTTTAAGTGTACTTCATGTTAGCAGTGACAGTGTACTTGCTTAGAATTGAGCTTTCAGGAATCCTTAGCTCAAATCCTAAGGTACATCTGTCAACAAAACTTGTGGTTTTAAAATTTATTATCACTTGGATCTAAACATCACGAGGAATCCTGCCCTCCTAAGAGTATATTTTACCCCATAATATTTTCTAAGGCGTGTGAAATTTACCAACCCACACTTTACAAGCGTGCCGGACTATGGCTCCTAATTCTGAGAGAAAACCTGTGTCCACATGATTAAAAATGTAACGGCTTAACTCACGTACGTTTTTCGGGATTGGCCGACTAGTTTCGGACCTGTACGAGGTCCTTCCTCGTGAGCACCCGTCGCTTGCAGCGAGGTCGCGACGTCTCTGCAAGGGACGGGTGCTCATGAAGAAGGACCCCGTACAGGTCCGAAACTAGCCGGGCAATCCCGAAAAACGTACGTGCGTTAAGCCGTTACATTTTTAATCATGAGATGCATATCTTTTAAATATATGACTACGTGTGTATTTAAATAAAACTGTACTTGAACAATTTTAATGCATTTTCAACACAATTTCAATTGCAATGTTGGGACTCAGTTCTTTACGAAGCGTCCAAGACACTTATACTTTGCAGTCGTATTTCGGTCAAACCGCAAACATGTTCTGGAAAAAATTCTACCCGATATTACATTGAGATTTCTATACGGTCTCAAAAGAACAGCCCTTCCAATGATATTTTCATGTACTGTTTCTATTTTAACGTTATAAATGTATACTTACGTATGTATTTCTATATTTATGATATTAAATTAGCTAATGTATTATTAATAGTGAAAATCATGACTTCACAGATGACGAAGATGTCGAAGCAGCTTCACATATGTCGAAACTTTTTTTCGTGTTTTTGGAACTTTGCATAGCTTTTAACTATGCCATGTTTCCAATACTGCGTAAAATATAGCTGTGTATTTAAATTGGCAAGTTTTTTCGCTGATGATTTTAATTTACATATGTACATAACTAACATAATTGTTAGACTGAACATCTTATCCTGCCAGTTTCGGACTCGAATGTTCTCTCCAAATAAGAAGGCCGACAACCATGTACTGTTATGATAGCCAAACACCGGGGAGCAGACTTTACGCGCTTTACAGAACTATATGAAAAACCCTAAAGTGTGTAAGTTTCCTCACGATACATCTGACACCATTATAATAAATTATGAATATTCAAAACTTAAATAACTTCACGTCAGAAATGAATACCTGCATGAGCGTCAGACCACCGGAGAGGAAGACTAAAATTTAAACCATTACACTGTTACTGCTGTGAGCGTGCATCACATCCCATAAAGTCCCAAATATGGCTGGAGTTAATTTCCGGTAATTCCACAAAGTTACTATAGTAAGCATGAGAGTTAAGTATGTGCATAATTGCATGTGTGTGCTTGTACATCATATGCGTTCTTAGTATGTTGTGCCTGCACCTGTCAAACCCTGGTACAACATTTGAAACCCTATGTATTTCACGACATGAGTACTGCAGTAGTACTTTCATACTTCCGATTTCGTTCCCAAAGATAAATCAGTGTAGTACACTTCTCTCCTCTCCCATCCTCACACGTTTCACCAGTTACGTTTAAATCCCATGGAATAGGTGGTGAGCCTATTGCCATACACCGGGCACAAATCCAGACTCCGAGTCATTAATAGAAATTCTAAATTAGAAAATCCAATAGTACCCGACCCGCGATTTGAACCCAGGACCTCCTAATCAGTAGTCGCGCTTACAAACACTCGACAAATGAGACAGTCAAACGAGTGAGACAAACGAGGCAAATTTAATACATTTTGTAAACTGAAATGCCACAAACACTTAGGTAACATCCTACATAAATAAAACATTACGGATAAAATTCATCAATACTTAGGTAAGTGCAACGAGGAGTATACTGAAACATCAACTACGGTACTATACTGAAATGCCATCAAATCATTGAAATTTTCGCAATTTGTGTCCAGGACATATTTTTCGAAATCCGCCCACCGCGCTTCCAATTTCACACGTAAGTAGCTCATACGAGCCCGTTTTTTCCGTCAATCGTGAAACTAATAAGCGTACTCGGCTTACAGCAAATTAGAGACACGGCTGCGCCTATCATTAGGAGGTTAACACACTTTCAACGAATGTGTCTAGCAATGTATTAGAAGCCAGAAATGTATAGCAGATACTTCGATATTTTTTTTACCGCTTATTAATCATATTTTAATATAATATTTGTACCTTTATTAACACTACATTTTGTTTGTAATGTTAGTTTATCTTTAATTAGTATTTAGATTTTATAATTATTTGCATTTTAATCATTGTTTATTGACGGATAATAATAATAAAATTATTTTATATTTATCAGAATTGAATTGTCAGCAGCAGAGGGTTTGTGAACAATGTTACGATTAACATTAAAGATCATCAAAGTAATGCAGGTCCGTACAATTTTGTATATTTTGTTTTCGTAACAAGTTGTGCTACTCTTACGGTAAACGAGAATTCCCAACGTTTTAAATTATAAGCACAAGGGCACAATTACCACAGCCACCGAGAGAACACGACCCTGTCATTTTTGGCTTTAAGCGGAGAGACAACGATTTCCGGCATCTGATGAATGCGTTTCCAATTTCAAACTTCAGTAGCTTTTCCGTCTCCAGGTCCACATCATTTGTTCGCAACGAATACGCAATCCAGTAAACTCATCCGGTTGAATTAAAAAAGTACGCGTACACCAAAATAATACTAAGAATTAGACATACAAAGAGAAAGAATAAAGCAATACATAAATTTTATATCAGTAATATCAATGTTTTGTAAAAAAATTATTTTCACTTGAAAACAGGTATTATTTTTATCTCCCTTCTGTTATCATAGCACTTATAAATAGGCCTTTTCTAAATAGTTCGAAAAAAATTTCCTTTAAATGTAAAAACTCATTAGTGATTTCCGTGATGTTGAAAAGGCCTATATTGAATCTATCATTATTAGAGGCGGTTGTTCAAATCATGTTGTTCATTTCAAAGAGTGTTTCAGCATCAGAAACAGAAATGAGATGTGCTTACTGATGTCTGAAATTAGCTGTGCGCACATAGCCGTAACTTTCCGGAACACGTCGCTGCTGACACTGACGCGCCAGGAAAGCACATTGTCACCTGACAGATCGCGAACATGAGACTGTGTTTTCAAATTTGGTAATCAAATATGAGAAGATTTTCCTTATATGAATTATAATAAATCAATTTAATACAGAGTTGATTCAGATCAATTATAATGAATCAGTGAAACTATTCAGATAAATTACAAGATTCATAGATTATTCACTCATGTGTCACAAATTCATGTGTCTTAGAATAAATACAAATTAATCAGAAATTCATACACAATCGATTACTGCAATCAAAAATAGCAATGAAATGTCTGCGATAGTCATTGCCAGTTATTTATGGTAGGATGAAAACGGTTACTGCCATAATCTGTGACAGTGGTTATGACTGAATTGATAAACTTCACAAAGTAAACAGCAACATCATTTATAGAAAACTCTAAGCGTGGACTTTTCTTACCACGTTATGTATCACTTCTATAGCAAAATATGTTATTTAATCTGAAATTGACGTAAAACTCCGAATTCAAACGCGTGACTAAACCAAATCTAAGTGGAAAACTGAAATTTGTGTAAACTTGTGTACTATCTTATTTATTGTAACATCACGCCTATGATCTACGAAGGGATAGCCAGAGAAGTGTGGTACCCTTCCACGTTTCATCAGTTACGTTCACGTCTCACGATGGAATAGGTGGAGAACATATTGCCATAGGTACACCGAGCACAGATCCAGACTCGGTGTCACTACTAGAAATTTTTATTAGAAAATGAATGTTTTCGAAAATTCCATTAGGATTTGAACCCAGGACCTCCCAATCAGCAGTCGCGTTTGCAATAACTCGACCAACGAGGCAGTCAAGGCATTTACTTATTTTTAATAAGTCAGCCAATCTAAGCACAATGAAACTTAAGATCCCTAAAATCAATTGGCATTAAGTGCTTTATAGGAACAATAATAATTAAATACCCAATTAGTAAGCTATTAAACTTAATGAATTACAGATGATAATGCGTCTGTGGGGACCAATAATATACAAACTTTGGAGTTCATGCACATTTCCACTCAGAAAACTAGTGATAGGCTCAATTTTGTATTTTTGAATGAAATCGGGGGATTCTCAGAAAGCACCTTTGTTGGTACAAAAAAAGTAAGTCCGTTAGGTACACGACGATATGATATAATAATAATAACAATTGTATTAGGAATGCTATCGGTGTCAAGTCTTACTTTCAACGCTCAGACCTCATCTCGACCGCATTTAGTTTCATTGTATATGTACCCAAAGTTCACTAAACTATAGTAGTATTAAAGTTATAAAAAATATTGGTGCTTCAGTGGCTTCTGCAACGCTCTATTTACTGTATTCGCAACACTCACTCTTCTCTCTTTGTTAGCGCTGTACCTACCATCCCTTTTAAAAGCACTTCCAAGATCCAGTTATCCAATTATTCCAGTATATTCATAATCTATCACCGATTTTGCAGTATAACATAATTTGCAAATTTTTGTATCAAAATACAATCTAAATCGAAAAACTAAAAAAACATGCTTTTATTGCTAATCGAACTAAAAACTAGAAAATCATTTATAATGACAAAGAGATTATATTACCGTCGTAGAAGATCGAACAATCAATCATAATGCATCGCCTCAAACTAAAATTATAATAAAATTTAAGTTATTAACAGAATCATTCAATTCAGAGTAATCTTGATTTAAATCAAGAGCAAAGATTACTTGCAGTTTAGACTTCAGCATCCGACCGGGACTTAGGTTCAAATACTGGCGCACCTTTTTACACATTAATATGCTTTACCAAAATTGGAAAACGTTGTAAGGAAATGTTAGAGTTTTCCACAAGCTTTTCTAAGCGTGTGGAGTCTTGCAAATTATTTTGAAAAGATATTGTGTTTAATAATGGAATTATAAAAAATTGCTGACGATCGCTTTTAGTATCAAATTAGATGATTCTATGCTTTTATATATCACAATAGTATGTTCTATCTGTACACATAACTTCATAGAAATTAGTTCAGGCGTTGTTGAAATATTAGGATACTTACAGGTAAAAAGATTATTCCTATAAATATTAATATGAAAGGCTGAAGAGTTCTTTACTGTTTAATCGCAGTAATTTATAAAACTACTAGTGGAACTCAAAACAGATAAACTCAAAACATGCTCTTGTTTGTGCATGATGACCGAAAACGTAGCAAGAAGTTTACAAAAAGCAATAGTTGTCGACAGTGTATGGATGTTTACGTAAATTTTACAATATATTTGCTACTGAAAATATTCAATGTTTTATTTGCTATAACACTATTCGCACCTTATTTACGCTCTTTTACCTTATATACATATTATGTAGGTACACGCTACGTATTTCTCACATCCAAATGAGGTAAGCCGGTCTAACAATGGGTTCGCAACGGGTCCGTCCGAACGTGACATCATTAATAATTTAATAATAATAATGTCCCTCTAAGCCTCGACCCTTACGGTGCTGTCCATTAATTTATCAAGAGTTGTTATTAATATTGTACGACACTAACAATAGACTTACATTAAATATACTTTTACATACCACATACCCATACCCATACCAAACGTTTACCATACGTAACCTCACACCTGTAATCTCGAAAGGGGTAGGCAGAGAAGTGTAGTGCACTCTTATGTTTCACTGATTACGTTTACGTCCTACCATGAAATAGGAAGTGAGACTATTGTAATACAATGGACAGAGAATCAGACTCGGAGAAACAACTAGAAATTCCTACTAGAAAATCTAAGAAAAATCCACTAGTACCCGACTCGAGCATCGACTCCAGGACCTTTCAGCCTGCAGTCACGCTAGCAACCATTCGACCCACGTGACAGTCTAAAACCGTCGTAACATTAGCAACATACTCATATACATACATATATCAAGTGTACAATGACCGATGACTCGGCTTAGGCAGCAAGTTCTGCTAGATTCAAAAACTAAAAAATTGTGAGTTGTTCCGAAGTTTGAATAAGGCTTATGTCCAGTAAAGGAAGTCAAGTCTTTGAGGTGTTAATGACGACTATTATTATAATCTGTTAGTAGAAAGTTCGATTCAGAATTGTGTTTTCTTACAATACATGGAGGTATATAGACCGAAGTTATTTTTACATTGTGGGCATAAATAATAACTTGTTACTCACATCGATAGTATCGTAAATTGTAAACACATAACAGCCGGTTATAATAAGGTATAATTTCTATTTATTTGTTCAAAATTGTTTTACAAAAAAAAAAGAATATAATGTACCTACTTAAAACAACTAAATTTTCTTTAAACAACAACTGAATGAAATGTTTACCTTTCGAATTAACCTGTCTATATCTAGAGTCAAGTGTCTACTTTTAGATCTAACCTTAGATAAACTGATGGCGGCGTCAGAAATATCCGAATTAGCTCGAATGAAGAATAGGCTGATGAATGACAAAGAAGCACGCTAAATCTGTAAGACAACGATATTTCGCAACCGGCTCGAGGCTCTCTGCCAATCCCATAAGGGACTTGACGTGACGGTTTAGTATAAATGATAAGGAACTTAATCAACCTGTTTACTATTCCATTCTTGAAATATGGGTCTCCTGTCATATTGAAAGGGTTTAGGCACTAGTCTGCCACGCTGGCCAAGTGCGGTTTGGCAGACTTCACACATCGCAGTTAAACGCTCTCTAGGCAAAATACATAATAAAGTCTACACACGACGTAGACTTATTTGACTTTTTTGACTCATTTGACGCAAATGGAGGAAAATTTTGAATGTATGTATGTTTGAGCTTTTGTGAGTTTTTTGTCCTTGTTAACACGTGCTGACTTATCTCTTATATAGTTTAATAAATCTATAATTTGTATTTTAATGATTAATCTATGGAATTTTCGGTATTGTGTTGTATATATTATTGTATTAATTAATGTAAATGGTTTTTTTAAATCGTGTTGATTAACAGTAAACAAATAAAAAATAAATAACGTGTTCATATACCGCGTTGCTTGATAATTGCGTCCAAAATAATACTAGTTTAAGATAGACTAGATATTTAAATTACTTATATTTGCATTCGTCTGTACGGTTTTATATTTAAAACCGTGTGTGAAATGATCTATATAATATGGACTTCATTTTTCGAGTTAACAAAATACGAGTATGTACTGTCCTATTAAGTTTTAAAACAATGTTCCTAAATAATAATATACCTGTGTGATGATTGCAAACTCTTTGACATTTGAACGTTACATACATGACGTAAAATTAACATCTATGACAGGAACGATGCTTCTAAAATTTGCATGTATTGCAGCTCAGTTGAGAAAGGCGCGAGTGGTTTGAGATGTAGGTAGGTATATTATATACATGTAGTCGGTGGGTATTTAAAATGATTAACTGCCATTATAATGAAAATTACAATTGGTAAATTTTATTTATCTAAATAGATTAATATTTTACTACTTACATTAATGGTATGTATTTCCCGATTCCTGTTACTACGTGTTGTTCAAAAAAAGAGCATTGATCCGTTGATCCCTCCTGGGCTCCTGGACGCCCGGGTCAGGAAGCGTGTAACTGGGTTTTTCTAACTTGAAATTCCCTGCCGCAGATTGGAGTCCGAATTTGAGCCCGGTGTATGGCAATAAGTTCACGCCCTAATCATGGAACGAATAACTGCCGAGAAATCGGAATATTAACTATTTTGTCTCTAACTTCGGAAAATTCACGCGTGATTGTATTTTGTGTTAAAAAGGTAGGCAATTTTTAGGCAAGCGTACGGTAGCCTGGGCTTCATGTCGCTTACCGTCAGATGAGATTGTAATGAAACGCGAATTTATTGCCATAACGAAAACTTAATGTTTATGACCATATTATTTCTTTTAGTAACTGTAGTCGGGTATACACGAACTGTCCTGCAATGTACAGCCGCTACCCGCGGCACGAAATGTAGGTATAGAATTATGTAGGTATAGAAGTGTATGTACAGAAGTGTCGGTAGGTAAGTGGCAAGAGCAGAACGGTGCTCGCGGTCATTGCATTGTTTTAGAACTCGCTATTGTTGACGTCAACCCGCCCCATAATCAGTCAGAAAATTCAATTATGAATATATTCAAAAATAGTATTCACGAGCGTTAAAGGGATTTTTCTTGTCACAAATAAAATTGTCCTACCGTCTTTTTGTTTCCTGTACGTCTCACCTTTGTTCTTATTTCATTACATTTCTATATCTTTCTAGATTTGTCGTTTAGAATTCACCTCCCACTCCGTGGGTTCTGGGTTCGATCTATGACACTCAATTCTTTAAAAAATGTGCGATTAATGATTAAATGTCACTGTAGTGATGAAGGAAAACATCGTGAAGAAACCTACACAATAAAATTTTTCATAATGTTTTATACGCGCGTAAAATCTATCAATCAGTAGGTACTATCTTAAACAGAATAGCAGATAGCAGCAATTCTGTGAGAAGAACCTCGACAAAAAATTAAAATATGAAATAGTTGATGATGATAAGGCTGAATGCGACAAGCCGAGGACAGGGCGCGAAGGCGCTCATTGGGGGAGGCATATGTCCAGCTGTGGACTGAGATAGGCTGATGATGATGATACCGGATAAAAGGATCGTCACGGCTGTAATAATCAAAACGATAGGCAGAGAAGAGTAAACCACTCCCACGTTATCTCGGTATAAAAAGAATGAGTATGGTTAATAAAAAATGTGAACTGAAACTACCATACATATGTATTATCTGATAAAATAAATATGATAAGTAACAATACGAAATCAATGACTGTTGGGGAGTGTTCCGGAAGTCGTAATACATAACATAATTTGTAATACCAGGAAACCTCTGTTCATTTGTGTAATCTATGTTTTTACCAGTATCCTCTAATAATCTGTAGCATGTCTCTACTAATATAATATAACCCCCTTACATAAGTATAAGGCAATATATTTCTACTAAATAATTAAAATTGGCATTGAATAATAGAAGGAGTAAAAACTACCGAAGAAAGCGGTAAACGTATGTATGTTTCGCAGCGTCAAAGACAGAAGTATGTATGTCTGCAATCTAATTTCTATTCTAAAGCGGTATTTGTTCGCTATATCGTTTATATTGACACGCAAAGGATCCCTAATTACTTCACTTAGATCTTATAAGGACCTATTTATGAGTGATCTGAAATGGGTCAACACATTAGATATGATTAAACCGGTGCCAATCATATCATTAAAATTCTTTTCAAGATATATGCCTTCAAACTACTTATTGTACACTATCACACCAGGTTCCTTTCGGGGTAGGCAGAGAGCACTGATCGCCAAATATTTATTTATTTATTCTTTATTGTTGTTAACAAAGGGCCGACATAATGCCAATTGGCAGTTTCTACCAGTCAACCCAGGTAATTATGAAGAATTGTGGCAGGCAATAACTGTATCCTTACTGATCTGACGTGCACATTCATCTCTCTCTTCATACGAATGTATGAAGTAATGATAATAATAATGATAATGACTTCGAACCCAGTCAATTCTCGCTGGGTCGAAGTCTTCTGCCTCCCCATCTGCCTGTGTTTGACCAACGTGGTCAATATAAGTGAGTCTTGGCTTCCAAACCGCGTCTGAAAATAATTGGGTAACTTAATGTTAACGTGTTTATTGTACATAAACGTTATATTAGAACAAGTCAGAACATTTATTTTTTAGAGGAAACAAATGATAACTTGAAATATATTATGTAATATTCTACAGATGTAATGTGATCGTTACATTTGTATAATACAACGCAAATGTAAGTATAATAACTCACAGTGTCCACTAAGTCAAACCACGCAGCGTGAAAACTGTTCTTGGACATGGGCAATTGCCTAGATTTTCAAGTATGTTTGGAGAAATAGCTTAGCACATCTCAGTCAGAGTTTCTAAACAACAGTGAGTATGAGGAATAAGCCAACGCTCCTTAAGCCATGGAGCCTGCAGCAAGAACAGTCATAAAGTATTGATAAACAGCCCGTTACGGCCCGTAGGGGCGCCCAAGGCGCTGCATTGTGTTCCGAGCGCGCTATTGTGTGCTGTTTGCCAAAATTAAAATATTCCCTCATTGTATAATGCTTATGTTTCATTAATTGCGATAATCGTGAGCTTATAGCTGTCGTGTATCGCTTTCAAGTTACAAAAAAGTGAATTGAAAATGTACAAAGATTCGAAACGCACTTGAAATAATGCTACCACGTATTTAATTCATCTTTGCCATCCACCGTTTCGTTAGATCTAGTGATAACAAACAGTTTGTTATTTATAGTAATAGGTTTTCATGTTAGGCAAATACGGATAAGCTAATTACATATGTATCTACATGTTAGAGAACATTACAGCCTGAGTAAAGCGTGTAGGTTTCCTAAGGATGTTTTTATTTACCTTTAAAGCAAATAGTTTTTAATTCCATGTATTATACGCAATTATAATGATTATATACCCGGCGATTCATTTGACATACTGGTTAAGAAGCATTCTACTATGTAAAACTTCCTGTATTGATCCTCGGTATGTGGTAATTATTCTGTGATTCTTTGGTCAAGCTCTCAAAGAAGGCAATCCTTATGGTGGGGTTGTGAGTTCAATAGAAGAGTAATTTTTCAGTTCCGAATAATATCTTCTTAGCTATATAGGACTTTGGACTTCGCCGTACGCAAACCACTGGTATCTCAATCGTAATGTTATAGAAACCATTTTCAAGCTACATAAGTATGTACATACATTCAATAATAAGTTCTATCATTACTGGCACGTTAAATAAATACTAAATAAATACTACTAATAAATAATACTAAATAATTACTAAATAATTACTAAATATTAAATAAATATCTGCTAATCTGTAAAAAATGTTCTAACGCTTCATTGATTCGAACAGTGACTGGTTTCTTGTTGAATCCTACGACTTGTATTGTATATGCAAATATTTCAGGGGCAGTCTCCAGCGAGCCAGACCCGGACCATCATCTGATTTAGCCCTAGATATCTAGGTACGAGTAAATAATACCAAAAAAATCTGGTCTTTTCGTAGCGGCGGGTTTACAACAGTATTTATCAATACAAAAGTGTTAATAAAAATGTTATTTCTCTTGTTAAAGCCTCCAAGCAACGTTGACTTTGTTACATCCTAGTCTGTCAAACGCAACGAAAATTGTCTACCTTTGACTTGTATGTTTCCTTTGAGCCGAACAGTTGGTATTGACACTATACTAATAACAGAGAATCAAATATTGATACTCTTGAATCAAGGACAAGCGATTTCTGACTATGTTACAAGGCTTACAATACTGCCTCGTCTGTCGATTAATTGAAAGCGTCATTGCTTATCCAGAGGTCCTGACTTCAATCCCGGGTCGGGTACTATTGGATTTTACTCATTTAGAATTTCTGGCAGTGACTCGGAGTCTGGTGCATTGTAAAAGGTTCACTACCTATTCCATTTTGGCATGTAACGTAACTGGTGAAACGTGGGAGTGTTCTACACTTATCTGCCTATTCCTTCGGGGATTACAGACGTAATATTACGTGTTTTTACGCTTACAAGATGTTCTATATCATATAAAATTATGTAAAGGGCAAACATATAGCGACGTTAAGCGAATAAGAATTTTTACAAAAATACGTATTTGGCTGTGTTGTTTATAACTTGTTTCGCTTTGTGTAATAACTGAAATGCGCTTCGAGGGAACAGGACACAAAACAATAGCCAAAGCACTGCTTTTGTATAGAGGGTAGTGTTTGCAGTCCTAAGAGTGTACAGGCAAATAAAGTGTATCAAGATATTTTCAATACAAAATGACATACATAAATGTGTTTATATGTATATGCTCCAAGTCATAAGTTTTCTTTATGTTTTTCCCTTTTTTCCAAATAGTTATTAAATACCATATATGTATTTCTAAATGATATCATCTAACAGTATTTCTATTTTATTTGTAGGTAATTCTTTAAGGTTTCAAGATTAAGTGTAGATTTTTGCTTTTTATGCTTTGTTATTTCTAACAAGACACCTAATTGTTTGATCCTTCTTAATGTTTCGTTTTTGAAATGCGAAAATGTAGAAGATATGAAAAATTTGCTTCGCTTTTACTAGCCGTTGGTGCATGCAATATGTTTAAGCTACTTTCTTTAGTCAATATTAATGAGCAATTAAAAAATTTGCATTTCGCTCTAAGGAATAATTACTTCAGCGATAAAGTCAATCAAAGCTTTTGATCCTATAAGTAACGGCATTGTTAGTGACAATGTACCAAATAATATTGTATATAAAACGTCGTTGCGGGAGTCTTTTTGCCAGATTACTTATTGGTTTGCTAAAGAATAAATGTCAGTCAAATATATGTATTTGTGTCGCGTAACATCTATTTCATTTAAGTGTAGTTATCCCTTGGGGACGTCAGAGAGCATATTTTTATTATAGTAAATAAAATATCGTGCTTTCCATACCTACACAGCCCGGCTGCCAAATCGCTGGCGGCGCGTTCCACTGCGCGCGACTGAATTTGCGCGAAGTAGCCGCAAGCGGCACGGCCGGCGGCAGTAACGGGTCGTATATCAATTATTTTTCATGCCGAAATAACACGCTCACTTACACATCCCCGTGGATTTGCGACGACGTGACTGTTCGCACACACAGACAAATCGTTCATATGTATACACATATAGAGCCACGTGTTCGTATAAACGTTTCATGGGCTTTCAACATTGTGACTATACAAGTTGTAGAAATGAATATTCCTCTGACGTATTCACAATAAACAATAATACGACATGATGCATTAGACTGGCTCTTCGGTTCGTTAGTTAAAGAACCTGATTACTGAGCCGGGGATGTGGATTCGATTCTAATCCAGGTCAAATATTTGTATGACGAGTATAAGTTATTGTTCTGTCTGGGCGTAAATGAAGAAGTAATAAATAATAATAAATCTTCCAAGCGGTGAAAATTATTCCGTCACTTACTACCCTCTCTAGAGTGTATTACCACTTAACGGACGGGTCCCGTAGATTTACGTTTTTCTATTCTGACTACCTAGACTGGCCACGTAGATCTACGTTTCGACACCATTTTTAGTATGTAGCATTTTAGATGTTCTTTTATGCACACTGTTATTTTTTGAGGGTATTATTAATAGTACTGTAAATAGTATCGTCAAAAAAAATAACATCGCGGAAGTCAGAATGGAAAATCGTAAATGTATGGGGCCCGTCCGTTAAGTGTTAAGCTAACAAAATAAAATAAATATTTGAAGTGCGAGGACCATACAGTCGAAATAGGCAACAATTTCCATTACTAAGTTTACATACGCCCTGAGTAAGTAATGTCTGTTCCTTGTCTTTCGCTTTGTAGCAATCTAAGGAATTGTTAAGTTTAATACGATTAATGTCGATGTTACTGTCATATCCGTTAGTTATTGTGGACTAATACTGATCGTATCAAATTGTTCTACATATATATTATAATTTAATTCTTCGTATTTTAACTCACATCTCAGTGGGGTGCATATGTAACTATCCTCATATTTAACTAGTAAATAAAAATCTAAAATTTACTAGTCATTGCTTGAAAGTAATGTATGCCATAAAAATAGGTTTAGTTTCAAGATTATTGTATTAGAAAGAAGTGTTTTTATGGAGAGAAAAAAATGCGTTTTATCTATAAAAGAATTAAAAACGTATGGATGTGCAAAAATCTTCGAAACTTCAAATCTTCGATAAAAAATAAATACAAAATGAAAAAACATTATTATGCAAATTCCTAGGGACCGAACTCTCGATTTCTTCGAGCGCGTACTTATAATGGCTATGACTAGTTATAAATGTAGTGTTATATATAGCACTGGCTGGTTTGATATTAAAACCTTTTTCTTGGCGATGTCTTATTTGACAGTATGTTTAAAAAATATATAGAACAAGAAAATTTAAAATAAAACAAGAGAATCAATACATCAAAGGAAGAACACGAACATATTTTCTCGATCATCAAAACTAATTTCGAGAAAAGTGGTTTATACCAGTGGTGGTGGTAGCAAAGGAATGCCGAAATTTGTGACGTTATGTATTTCAAATGCTATATGCTGATGTTCTGATGTAGAGCAGTCATCAACCAATTTTTTAAGTACATTGTATTTACGTATTACTAACCAATCGACCCGCGCATCTGAAGCATTTCGATAGCCCTTAAAATATTCTTCCGACTCACTTTACAAGTAGGTATCAACATGTGGGGCTGCCTAACATCTGTAGCATCAGTCTAGGTATCGCATAGTACATGTAATGAATCTGATTGCTAAATTTTGAGTAACTATTTTGGACCTTTGTGTATAAATATTGAAATTAGTTTGTAGATGTACGAAATGTATGAAATTATTGTCTTTCACATTTACAGTTCTTAAATAAGCTTTGTAAACATTCCAGGCTATGTAAATATTGTGTGCAAAATATTATATAGTTAACGATACATGACGGAATGTTAAACTACATTAAATTTTTTCTGGACAACTTTCATACACATCCCATGTATTGATGGTTTACAAATTATCCAGTACAATATTAAGAAATTAGCTAAGAACAATTTAAATATATTTACGAATTCTAAATAATTAAAATAAATATTGAAACAATATTTAAAAATACAAAATGGAGATAA
>DWJK01001657.1:0-16374 GCA_018248815.1 Croniades pieria auraria
CTTTATTTATTTACTTATTTACTCTTTATCGCACACCATATACAGGCATAATAAAGGGCAAACGTATTGCCTAGTGGCATTCTCCAATATTTAATCCTTGAAGAACAGTAGTAACACATGACAAAATAAAAAAGGCAGGTGCAAAAAAAATTGATAAAGAAAAAAAAGATATAATAGTAAATAATAATAATAGCTCTTCGTCTCTACCAACTGGCAGTCACAATTATTATAATTAATAACATATTCCGTGACTTGTAAAGTTCCGGCCTAACTCACGTGTTTTCCGCCGCGTCCTCGCTGCTATTGGCGGAGTCTATAAAGGAGGACCACGTATAGGTTCGAAACTATGGAATTGGGCCTTCCTGAAAAAACGTACGTGAGTTAAGCCGTTACGTACATAATAATGTGTATAAACGCTTACGAGACATTTAATAATAAAATATATAGGTAGTTTATAAAACATTATAACCACTATCTGTACACATACTAACTTGGAGACAGTCATAGACAGTAGACGCTTGTCATTATTATCAACTCTTTCTACTCTCTTCACTTAATAGATGTTTGGCTATTATGACTCTACCACTGTTCATTGGAAAACTGTATTACCTATAATGATGTTATGACTAGTGCGAGTATAATCTTAGTTTCGCATTTTTAAAGTTAAAAAATCACACGCTGTAATTGTGGAAGTTAACATTGTTAGACGTTCCTTGCGTCATTTTATTTATTTTTTATTTATTTATTCTAACATTATCATAGTCTGATCATCATCTGTCTGCCCTTGCGCTAAGCAGAAAAGTTAAATTATATTGTCTATGGTGAATGAAATTATTATCAATGTTTACATTTCACTCAAATATATGCATTTTTCTCGTTGACAAAGCAAAAGTCGCATGAATACCTGACTCTCTGAATAATGATCAAGATTGGTTGTAGCATAGTGATCTGTTCAGGGTTTGATTCGGAAACACGAATAATGTCATAAATATGATTTTACTTGTTACTTGTGTGATTTAAAAAATGGCATTTTTTAATCATGCTCATGTGTCGTTTGTGAGAGCGAACGATTGTTGCCATTTTTTTCTTAATTTATTAACAATGGATTTCCGTTAATCAACGCCTGATCAATGTCATCATTGTCATCATCTTCAGTCCATATATGTACCCTGCTGTACGTAGCTCTCCCAAACATCTGCTTCTTAAATCCACTTTGACTAGTCACATTTGTGTACACAATTACATTCTTGACTAAATTACGGGTAAAATAAATACATAATACATCGAAGCTACTGTTCGTGCAACGTAGTTCCACGTTGTTAATTAACACGTAATATCACGCTTGTAAACCCCGTAGGGGTAGGCAGAGGAGTGACATAAACTCCCACGGTTCACCAGTTACGTTGTTAAGTAACACGTAACATCACGCTTGTAATCACCGTAGAGGTAGGCAGAGGAGTGACATAAACCCACGTTTCACCAGTTACGTTTTGTTGTTAAGTAAGCAAAGATATCATTTCACATTCACGGTTTCGCCTGTCGCTAACTGTGAGTAACTGACATGCAATATACGTATAAAGCCGCTTACGCGCTGTCCGTGCATAGAACGAAAAATGTAAAAGTGGAAAAATAATTGTACGATTGATTAATTATAATACCACCTCGTAAAAGTTTCCTTCACGTTTTTACCGCGTATGTGTAGGATGTTGAACTACCTTCCTAGGTATACCTCTATATCCTCGGGTATACCCGGAGCGTTACGACAAGAGAGGCTTCAAAAGGCATAAAAGGAACTCTCCTTTAATGCTGGTTACTGTGAACTATCACTCTCTGTCTCTCTGTCTGTGTCAACAAGGCATCATCAACTCTTCTGGTTTTGCACATGCCCATAACCGATGGGGACTATTCACCATCAAGATGGAAAGGGCTATTTTCCAGATTAATGTTGTGAGTACAGTCATCTGATCAAAAAATTAGGTAGTCCGTGCTTTGATAACCGGACAGCTGATAAACTACGTGTTATATATACATATTTACGTACAGATAACTCTATGCCCAGACGAAGAATAAACGTTCGTGCTAATAACAAAAACATCCTGGGTGGGTATCACCTCAGAAGTCAGGGTCACGAATTGTTAGGTCAACAGGCCAGTCAAATTGATAAAAGTTGACTCTTTCAGTTGTTAAGGCACGTAAACTTGGTCCAATGTACTATATAAGCATGTATTTAGAAGTTTATTTGATGGCCGTCTGTTTCACATAGTTGTCATCGTCATCGTCATCGGCCTATCTCAGTCCACTGCTGGACATAGGCCTCTCCCAATGAACGCCATTGCGCCGTGTCCACATAGTACCTAAACCTAATTATCCTGACTGTCTACTTAACGACTCATAGATGGCCGCTAGTTCACTCGTCCCAAGATAACTTTATAATAAATTTTAGCCTGTTTAGAAGACAGAAGTCTCCAAAATTGGCATGTGCATAAAGAGAGTAATGAGACTAGAAGAAGCTCGTCAGGTTTCTAAGGATAGAAATGTTTGGCAGCTGGTGCTTTCTACCTATCCCGTAAGGGAGCTGGCAGGATAACAAGACATTTTGGCGAGCACCATTGACTCTAAAGCGTCTACCGAACGACTCGAATCAAAAATAGAACATCGGAATTTTTTATCTTTTATCTTCAGTACTGTTATCTCTAGATAGACAACTTATTGTGTGTCTGTTGCTACTGTGGATTAAGGATATCTCAATTGAGTAAGACTCAAAGCTTATGAACATAAAGCTATGGGAGATGTTGTACCAGACAAAACTTGACGTGGAAATCTGACTCTACATAGAGACCACAGATAGTTATGTCTTAGGAATTTTCTGAGGACAAAACAGGAATTTACAGATATTGAACAGCATCGAAGATATGAGTTGATAAAGGTCATTATTTTGGACATTAAAAAAAATTTGAATTTATGTACATTTCGGTGGATGCGTAAAAAATTAGGTAACATCAAGCCTATAATCTCCGAAGAGGTAGGCAGAGGAGCTTAGTGTACTTCTACGTTTGAGGAGTTACGTTACACGTCCCACTATGGAATAGGAGATGGGCCTATTTCTATACACCGGATACAAGTCCATTCTCTAAGCTTACTACCCAGGTATGTCAACCTAATACTGCCTGACCCGGGAATCGAAGCCAAGACCTCTTACTTAGCAGTCGCGTATGCAACTGCTGGACCAATGAGATAGTAACCTCGTGCAGAAACAAGGATAATATTTCAACTGGTCATAACCGTTTACTTTACTATAGATCAGGACAAAATAGTTGCAAATCGAGCCGTTCAGTGTGATTCATACTTAGCGTAATATATAAGATTAGTACTTCTTCATATTTGCCTTTGTTATATACTCTAGTTTATATGTATATATCCTCTTAACGGCTTCAAGGTAAACTGAACTTTATTTTCACGCGTTTAAGGTTCATATTGAATGTGGTAGTGCCAATAGCCGATATGTCACGGGTTCTGGATGGATAAGTCTCTAGATTTGATATAACCGAAATCTGTAGTACTTTACGTTGCGCGCGGAACAAATAAAACTTTTCTGTTGGCCGTATCATACCTTGCACATAATACCGTATTTTCTATATGATAAATTTATTACATAATATAACTATTATTAACATTATATTATCAGTTTCTAAAAGAAGACCAATTCAAGATTACCAATGTTAAACGAACATGTATGATTAGGGGTTTGGGGGAGGTCTATGTCCAGCAGTGGACTGAAATACGCCGATGGTGATGATGTATGATTTGGACCAAAACCGAGGAGGGTATATCAGTTTCTTTGGACCTCATTTGGCGGAAATTTCTTTCGTCTGCCCCTGTGAGGAAGTCTTAACAATACGAAAAGGAAACATTAGTACTATTACAATATCGCGCCATGTTTCCAACGGGGTAAACAAAGTAAATCAGAACTCAGCCATTTCGGAACGTGTTTTGAATGGAACGCAACACGGGAACTTATCTCGAGTACACAAAGTAAATATGCCGACGCAATAAACTCCGCCAGCATGTGGGCACTGAATATTTACAGGACACCTTATCAGCTGTGCGAGGCGACGGTGTGACCATTTGTAACGTGTAAACACGGGACATTAATATTTCCTTTTTGTTCTTTTATCGCATGCATTTTGTAAAACACGTCAGGTTTGTCAGGATAGAGATGTTTGGCACTGCGTGTTATCTGCCTACCCCATAAGAAACCTGACGTGGTGGGATAGTAATAATAGTAATATTTATATCAGCTTTCCGGTTTTATTAATTTTATGTAAACACTAAGGACCTAAATATTTTTGTTTTTTTTATAATAATAATAGTGTCCTGCGTCAACGTCAGAAAGCAGTCTGACCGGAAACCAGGTCCTTCTGTATATAGTTAGCTGAAAAAGTATGTACATATGTTCCTAAATATTAATACCCACAGGCAAAAACAACACTTGGGCTTATCGTAGTCAGGTTAGGAAAAACAAACCCAAAACTAATGATCTAAGACTCAGATCAATTGACCACCACAAATCAAGCACGAAACTGTTTGTCCGGATATCGATTATACTCGTATATGAACTTTAAACATGACTGTATGTAGATTTTTAAATAACTTTTACCTATATATGGAAACATTATTTTTGATTTTTGATCCGTCCGAATCTACTAATATGGTCACCCTACGCTCTCCATATAGCAGCTATATTAATGGAGTCGACATGAAAGCCTGTTAACATATCAGTGCATAGATTAAGGATGTATCACAAAACATAATATTGCTTTTATCTGCTGAAGAAGGCAGATATTGGAGTACAGGGTTCTCTATCATTAGTTGTAGAAAACATTATGCAAAGGGTACGCAAGAAACGTTGACCGCTGCAAGGATTTCTGCTGTTAAACAGCAAATATTCAATTGACACAAGGACTCTAGGGGGCCTAAAGGTTATGGTAGATACACACTGAATTAATCGAAATTTCGATTGAAGCCTCGGATGTAGAAAATGTACGGGAAATATGTTGACGGAAGTACAATTTTAATTGTTCTGCCGTCAATCAACATATATTCAAATGCTTTAGGGTCTTAGGGTCCCTGAGGGTTATGGTAGATAACCACTGAATCAAAAGGCAGTCCGATTGGAGCTTCAAATGTACTGGAATGTACTATAAAGTACTGGAATGTACTGGAAACAAAGTAATGGAAGTACAATTTTTGTTGTTCTAAATCGCTTTTCTGTTGCCTGGAGTTACACTATACTTAAGGCAGCTTACATGCTTTTTATTACACTCCAGCTGTAAAAAAACGATGTGTGTAAAATCGGCCTACGAATGAATGATCGGCAATGGAAAACATTATAAAGGTGTTTGTTCTGTTGTCCTCTAGTAAGAACATCAGTTCGTTTTTACTAAATTAATCTTTAGCTGAGCGTTTTCAAATATATATTTATGCAAAGTATTTTTAATATATGTAAAAACGTAACATCACGCCTTTCATCCCGGAAGGGGCAGACAGAGGAGTGCAGAATACTCCCACGTTTTACCAGCTTTTAATGTATGTATATAGTTAATACATAAGTTCGATTCTTAAACGGATGACCACTTGTATTACTTTTCATAACCACTCCTCCACAAACTCCATCCTTAGCCAAGCCTTAAACTGTTAACGGTACTATGTAGTCATTATTAACAAAAAATGTAACATCACGCCTGTAATCTCCAAAGATGTAGGGGAATGTAGTACACTTCCACGTGGTGGTGTCTCCCGTGGCGGTGAGCCTTCCGTATACGTGGTGAGCCTATTACTCCGAGCCACTACAAGAAATTTCAAAGTAAAATAAAAAACACGTAATTTGTATACGTATATATATAATTTCTATTTTAGTGTAGCATATAAATAGTGAGTGAACAAACTATATAAATAAGAGTACGTCGTAGTACAATGGTAAAACGATAAGAACATCTTGTTAGCCCGTTCCGCTGAGCGCGTGACTCGATACCAGGGAACATGGTACGTGCCGTGTTCACGACTACCTAAATAATCTATGGTTACATTCTTTGATGTGCTCAAATCCAAGCTAAAATGAACTAATAGTATCTTAGAAGCCAAGTCCGAATCTTTCTTAGTGTAAATTTATATTTTAATACTCGAAATTATAAATATGTAAACAGCGCCATCTGTTGGCTCTTTTGGGAAATACATACAAATATTTTTGTTTAAATTCATTGCGTTTTTTTTTACTTTTATGTACTACGTTGATGGATATCTAAAAGTAATTTCAATTATTATTGACAAAGTCGCAATTCATAATTACATTAAAACATTCCTATATATAATATAAAATGGGATACATTAATCGTAATATGTTATTAAAATTATCTTGACTCTCGCGCATGTTACACTCGTTTGTGAGTAGTTCGTCCTATCCATTGTCAAAATTCAACAAACGGCAAACATGCACACAGGAGCATTACGAGCTAAATATCAGTAGTGTTTGTGTGTGTGTGTAGTGTAAACTAAATGTTCCAATTAGTGCGCTCCGCTGAGCGTGTGATATGCATTAGCTCAGAGCCGTGGATGCACAGCTAATTCCTCGCTGGGATACCGTTCTGCAACTGTAATCTCCAAATCATGTCTACATGAATGAAACATGCCATCTGTTAGCGAATAGTATAAACACATCTAATCCCACGACTTTGCTGATATTTCTTATTTTAAACTGTTGTTACACAGTGGTGTATATCGGTCCCCAGAGACACAATGTCGTGCAAGGATCCATAACTAATAGTAATTTTTATTGCGATCATCATCATCATCAGCCTATCTCAATTCACTGCTGGACATAGGCCTCCCCCAATGGGCGCCATATCGCCCTGTCCTCGGCGATATTGCGATACTGACAAGGAATTTTTTTTAGGTTTTTTTTAATTTATAGAAATCTAATACCACTCCTAATATTATTTCCGTATTTCTTAAATTATTATATATAACAAACAAATAATGTGACGAAAATTAGGATACGTATACCCGGTAAAGAATTCAGAATCGTGTAAATACTGTATTATGCCTTAAAATCCGTAACAAATATTTCACCAACTAACATTTTATAACTACCTCCCAATAAATCACTGTTATATTTCTAACAATATCGTTTTATGTTACATCTGCTGTAGCGATCTATCATAAGACGCGATCAAAACTATATACTCGTATTATCTGTATATTAAGCCATTACTGCACCGTCACTTAGTAACTAGAGCCGTGTGTAAACACGCCTTTATCCAGCGTTATCTCAACCAGCTTTTACTTGCTCAAACAATTTGCTGAACATAATCAGGAGCAGTATTGCCATATTTGCTATTAGAAATTGCCATTAGTCAAATTAACCACATCTTATAATGTATTTCGTTAAATATTATTACTAAATATATTATAAATAAATATATTGTCAAATATATTTATTTAAGCTTCTCCATCTTTTACGGGTGAAGCAGTGTCTAAATTGTAATATTTCTCGTTTGGTTACAGTAGTCGTTAAAACTTGACGATATAATAATAATAATTCATTAACCAGAAATGTTGTTGATAAATATCTATCAATTTTTTTTAAACTGTAGTTACGTTTTAAAAAGAAGCCAGCTTAAACCAATGGTTTTAAAAAGGTTAACTAATAAATTTTAATGTGTTGAACTGTTGGCAAATTTGAGGCTGATTGACTTGAAATCATTGAAGTTATGGACGGCAGTAGTGAGTGTGAGATGTGAGTGACGATGCCACCGGCGCAGTGATGACTGTGATGACCGAAGTGCGAGCACGCGATGCCGAGCTGAACCATTACAAGCCCGCAGTGCTGTTCAGGTCACTATGGAGACGTACGCTCTCGTTCAAGAAAAAGAAGGTGAGTTAGGACCACGCAAGATTCAGGTGTTGTAAGTGCGGGTGAATGGAGGGAGGCGTTAGTTGGTTGGAGAATCGTTGGAGGTTCGTGGGACGAAATAGGGGAAGATATCAATGGGAATCTAGGGGGTGATTATTGCTATGCGGTGTTTTGGGCATTACAGTTCATTTCTGCCATTAAACATATTAGTTCACATCGAAAGATGTAATAATCAGATATTCTAATTCGTCAATGGTACGTCGGGAGCAGCGCTGATGTGTTAGGGAGATTAGAACGCAATTTCTGTCAATGGTTGGACGTGAGTAAGCCCCCGCTAATCACATAAAAATAATATTGTAACCCGCGACGGAAATTCGACAAACGGATGCGATAAAAATGTGCTTTATTAAAATTGTAAAACAAACTCGCTAACTAATATAATGTTCGGATATATACATACACACGTACATACATACGATTCAAACGTTTCATATAGATATACGTTTTAAACGTTAATTGAATTTTTAAATATTACTGATTACTATTATTTAATATTTATGCCAGGTCACTTATGGAGTAGGTAGAGAATACACAATACTTATCTAGTAATAGTATCATATTAAATTTTAAGTTTCTATTTTCAGCGATAATGAATCCAATAGAAACAGTTATAATACTGAAATAAATGAAGCACCTGTTACTTGGGGAAGTCCCATCAAAGATCTCCCACGAATTATAGTTATCACCTACCCTCCATTATAGCTATCTCCAAGAAATCATAACCGGTTATCAACTTGTAACTAATTATCGTACGTATTTTTATAAAAATAAAAAACAAACATACATAGGCCAGCTGATGGCAGTTGACCAATATCGCCTTAGGGCATACGCAAATAATTGCATTCGATTATGAAATGGTGCCATTGTGTTGCCGGCCGAACACATTTTAATGAACAGCATACACGTTTTAACGAATAGTTCACACAAAGCAATGACGACATACTCGTATACCCGAACAGTAGAGATGTGTTACACTTTTGAACTAACCAAGCGTATGCTCCAGGACGCCCGTCTATTTGTCCCGCGCAAACATTTGACATGCGTGACCAACGTTTGCACAAGTGTACCCGAAGTTATGCATACATTCACCATACTTTAGACGCGTGCTATTAATAACAGCACGTATAATAAGTTATATTATGTACCCTTGATGAAATGTTACACCTTAAGTTAGATGTTTTCCCGCTAATTTCTTTTATATGTGACATTAAGAATATATTATCTTTTATAAATGTATATTTTAAACATAGTTGAGTCATTGACTTCATTGTTATTTTCATCAAGCAAATTTGGTGATTACTTCGGTTGAATTTAGAAGGTTTGACGACATACAATTACTCATTGTATTAATTAAGCCGTTTATATATAAATAATAAATGTGTAATAAAGACACAAAAATAGTTAGTCACAGGGACATAAATGTTTGTCACAAGATCAGATGGTAGGCGTAATATGTTTGACCTGATCAAACATTTGGCAGACGTGGCAAATATTTTTACAGGTGTTCGCCAACTTTTCAAACATGGCGACAGGCGCGCACGCGTTCAAAATAATACCTATTGTGTCTAGTACGACAAAGGATTGTAAAGACATGAATATATGAAGTCAACATTATCTAAAAGGACTCCTAAATATAGTCGGATTAATTGTTCTATCAGTGGATTTGTTTATAAGCTACTGCTCTGTGCGTGGCCAACACTAAAACATTGACCATACGTGTCAAGGCCATAATTCGTTGCTTCCAGAATGTTATAAAGAATAAATGACGAAATATTCAGTTTAAAATCACGCTGTAGACAAATCGATGTATTTAATAAAAATAATAATTGTAGTTGGCAACGAAAACATTATTTGTTATAATTTTAAAATTTTTAATGCATTTTAAATTATGGTATAATATAATTATTTATAGTGCATTGTATTTATAAACAATAGAACAGACATGTTTTCACATCGTTACTTTTTAATTACTCAATTGAAAGGATTAATTCGAATTATATTTACTTATTTTTTATTATATACGCAATGCAAATTCCAAAAATATCTAAATAACAATTATCAATTAGGTGTGAGAATACATTTTCGTAGGACACATAGATAAAAAATAAATAAAGGGAGTTAATAAACGGCAGCTTATTACAAATTTTTCAAAAACATTGTGTTCTAAATTCAAATTTAAAAATATTTGGTAACAAATATAAGTCATGTGTTTTTTCCGACCCTTTTTTATCGTTCCTCTCTTAGACACGAGTCTCCTCTTAGCACAAAAAGGTTAAGGCCACAGTTCGCCACATCGGTTACGGCTAAGTGCGAATTGGCAGGTTACACACGTCTTAGGGAACATTGGTTTTTCTAACCTTATAAATTATACACCTATGCTGTAAAATTGTATTGTAAAATTGATCAATACAAATTTTGGCGTCCCAATATTTTAAAGATACAACCATAGTTTTCCTATAAGATTAATGGAGGCACCTGTTCGACACTCGTAGAGCCTTACAATATAAAATATATAAATTTTATGTAAGTATATTATATTTATATGACTATATGCAGTTTGTCAGCCGTTTGATTATCATAGCAAAGTCTGCTGTACTCTTCAGGCCTACTTTGAGATCATACGGTGTGGAAAATTTCAAAGCCTTTTATTATTATTACCTCTAATCTGAGTAAACCATATTTAAGATTAATGACTCAGTTCTGAAGCCATTCTGATAACTGATATCGTAAAATTTAACTTGCGAATGTATGTTTAATTCGTTTTTTGTTTTCACTGGCAGGCGGACGACAGGTTCGTGAATTACAAGAACGTACGGGATATTGTTATCAAGAAGGTAATATTTAAAACTTGAGTTTTTTTAATACATTATTATTATTGTTATTCGTGTTATTAATAAGGTAGTTTATTTATAAGTTTTATTATAGTTTTGTTATTATTGTGGGATTGTTGTGAGTGGTGAAGGATGATCTTAGAATAGAAAGTTAGAATGAGATGATTGAACGACAGCATAATCAGTGTGTAAGACAGGGATGGATGCATAAGAGTAAAAGAGAGGGAAGAACGAAAAGAAAGATGGCGTGCGATGGGTTTTTGGATAACGTGTGGTGTGCAAATTCTCTGGTGATTTGAAGACGAAATAAACAATTAAGAAGACGTATTTGTTTTGTTTCACTACCACTACCCGCACATTGTCATAGTATAATTTGCTTACAAGGTTACAAAAATTCTTTTACATTATGCGGCACGATACCATTTTATAATAAATTGTAGAACAATATTATATACTCACTCACTCCTTTATACTCATGTCAGATTTAAAATGATACAATGTACGTAAATATAATATACACTTAAATATATGTAAACGTAGAATCTTCACTTCAAACTAAAATACTGATAAATTACATTGTTACGCGGCAGGGCCAAGGTGGTCTAGGCATCATGATCATCGAGGGTCGTCACGCGGAAGCTGGCCGCGGTATCTTCGTCTCCGACCTTCAGGAGGGCAGCGTGGCCGAATTGGTGAGCATACTGCAGTACCTTAATTATACTGGCTTAACTGGATGGATGGATTGTATCGTCTCACGCTGTGATGCTAATGGCGCTGCGTGAGGATTACGGGCCCCGAGGACTTCCTCTCTACCCGAGCAGTTCTAATGGGAACAAGTGCCCCAAGGTGGTGAACACCCCGTTTCAGGCGGTGGTGGAAGGCCTATACCGCGTTCCCGCCTACTTGCCCGCCTAGTCGTCTCTCTCCTCTTTGGAGGTTGACGCCAGCCTAACAAGTTCGCGCGGGAGCGGGCGTCCGTCAGGTGGTCGAGCGTGTAGGGGCGCGAACCCGTGCAGATGGGAATGTGGTCCGTTGTCGGCGCGGGCGTACATACGTCGCGCCGACATCGCCACATACCTCTTTAACGTATACACGTTCAGGTCGCGCGCCACAACGTCATTCCTAACGTAACGACGGTAAAGTGTGGTTACGCTTAGACTCCTTTGGAGTGTTGTTACGCTTAGACTCCTTTGGAGTGTTGTTACGCTTAGGTTCCTCTGGAGTGCCGCACGCTAGTCCCTTGATGGGTAGGGCCTTCTGGCCGCCTAGCAGTGCGTAGCGTGGCAAATTGATACCACATGAGTCTCGGATCTTGTTCCGGATACATGATGAAAATCCCTTTACCCTTGAATCTACTTTCGGATGACTCTTGCGCTTATCGCGCAACTGATGAGTTCCGTCGCTTTCGCGACAAAGAACGAAAGTCACCTAACCCTAACTCTGATTTGGTTTGGGAATCAGACGTAAGTCTGGCTGGCGTAAGCCTCGAATCCCTTACCGATAATCCGTCGAGTGCGGTATCGCCTTGTGGCAATTTACAACTGTGACCGTTTCGATCTGATGGATCTCTTCAGTAGTGGGTAATACCACTATACGGTGAAGTGTTGTTACGCTTAGACTCCTTTGGAGTGCCGCACGCTAGTCCCTTGATGGGTAGGGCCTTCTGGCCGCCTAGCAGTGTGTAGCGTGGCAAATTGATACCACATGGTGTCTCGGATCTTGTTCCGGATACATGTTGGAAATCCCTTTACCCTTAAATCTCCTTTCGGAAGACTCTTGCGCTTATCGCGCAACTGATAATTGCCGTCGCTTTCGCGACAAAGAACGAAAGTCACCTAACCCTAACTTCGATTTGGTTTGGGAATCAGACGTAAGTCTGGCTGGCGTAAGCCTCGAATCCCTTACCGATAATCCGTCAAGTGCGGTATTGCCTTGTGGCAATTTACAACTGTAACCGTTTTGATCTGATAGATCTCTTCAATAGTGGGTAATACCACTATCTGGCTTAACTCACGATGATTTTTATGGGATGGCCCGACTAGTTTCGGACCTGTACGAGGTCCTTCGTGAGCTGCCGTCGATTGCAGCGAGGTCGCGGCAGAGTTGCAGTATCTTCTTCGGATTTTGAATCGAGGCTTGACAGTTTTTTATCGATGCGTTACATTAGAGAAATCAGAATCCTTCAACAGCAGCGGTCATTCGTACGCCGCGGCGGATAATTCGCCGCATGGGTACGAGTCTACGGGCCCCGACGATCCCCTCTTTACCCGGCCAGTCTCCTGAGACTGGCCGGGTAAAGAGGGGATCGTCGGGGTTGATCCCCTGGGATCAACCGCCACTCGTTGATTTCTTCCCGTCTAACTGACGGTGTTGTGGGCAGTGGTCGTCACTCGCCGACCACCGATGCTAGACAACATCGTCCAACACCTCCAGCTTCCACGGGAGCGGGCGACCGTCAGGGGGACAAGCGTGCAAGGGCGCAAAGCCCCTGAGATGGGCCATTGTCGGCTCGGTCGTACATACGCCTTGCCAACCGGGCCACAAACCTATCCAGAGGCTCTACCTTTAGGTCGCGCTCCAGCACGTCGTTCCTAACATAGCAGCCCGCCCCCACGATCGCTCGAAGAGCCAGACTCTGCTGTGCTCGGAGACGGCGCCACTGCGACTAGAATCCTTCTTGTTTCGCTGAGGAAGACCAGGCTGATGGTTTTACTATGTTGAAAATTCCACATAACCCTTAATACCTTTTAAAGGTGTCCCCCCAACATCAAAATAAAGGGTTGACAGTTTTGTACCTTCTGTTCTCATTTACAAACATATCACGTTTCTTCCAGGCCGGTCTGAACATCGGAGACATGCTGTTGGCCGTGAACAAGGACTCCTTGCTGGAATGCAGTTATGATGCCGTGAGTATACCACTTTCTTTCTATAAGAATATATCATCTTTCTTTCTAATGTACTGGTGGATGCAGATCTCTTCTCTCAGATAAGGTGGCTTGAAACAGTAAATTTTGACTTTCTAAATATATTTTAGGTTTACTGTCTTCTTTTTCTATACAAACTTTAAGTATGTCAATTCCCACACTCCTCTTTTTACGAAATATTTCTGAAAACGGTAACAAAGATATCTTTTCACGTATTAAACATATAGATAAGTACATAATTATAATAATCACCATGGATTCGGTATAGCTTGACTACACGAAACGTTTTAAGTATGCCGTTACGACAGAGTCAGTGGCGTTGCACATGTTGTATATACTTCATATTTCCAGGCTGCGGCGAAACTGAAACAAACCGAAGGCATAGTGACGTTAACAGTGAGCACGCCCAATGTGAAGGAGAATGAGAAGGCGGAAGACGCGATAACACCGGGTGAGAGATTCTCTATTTATCTTCACCTAAACTGGTCCACTCTGTCCTCTGCTGAACATACGCTTCCCACAATGAGCGTCATCGCGCCCTGTTTTCGGTTACTGCATCCAGATGGATTGAGATAGGCTCACAATCATGACGATGAGGAAACTAACTAATGTATTGTTTTAGTTAGTTATCTTAGTTAATCAGCATATATGTTAGTTAATAACGGATGTTTTCGATTTCATAATGTGGATGACACCATTTCTTTGTAAATTAGTTCTTATGTATTTGAACTTGGAATGAAGGTGTCAAAATGGCGCCTACGCAAAACATGATTTTTTATTTACATAGCTGGAATTGAAAATGGGTGCCATTTTTTTTATTACCACCATTTAATTGCGTTGAAGGTTTTGCAGATCTACTATTAATATACTTTTTAAAATTATATGTATATAGGGCCAACAACACATGGAGCAAGAGGATTTTTTATTACTAGCAATATTTTTACATATGTTACGTTACGTTTTCCACCAGATGCCGCTGGCGACAGACCGACGACTCCAAAACCGGCGCCCTCGCCGGCCAAAGGTGATTCTATTAAGTTACTACTCACCGTTTTTAGCACTGAGCTCTCATTCTCCACATTTCTACAATTTTTAGAGTTTTCCTTTTGTGTCTATAAGGGGGTGGGGGTAGGGGGGTAAATAAATCTAAAAGTAACACTTCAGGTCTTGATATAGGATATAGATCGGTACTCTTTGTCCACCTCATACGGAACCCGCCGTGGTTGTATTTTAAAACTAATACTCTCCTTTCATACCTTCAGCTGAACCGCCCCCCGATCCATCGGTGGCCCCGATCACTCCCAACCAGGACACGGTGATAGAGATCGCCTCCAATAATGAACTCCTTGGGGTCGTACTGCTGGGAGGCAGCGACACGCTGGTCAACGTGAGTAGTACCCAAATACATACAATATCACCATCATCATCGACTCTTTTGTCGTTCCCTTCTTGTATATGAATCTCCTCTCAGCTTGGAAAGGGTTAAGGTCAAAGTCTGCCACGTGTGACAGGTACGAGGGGCATATCTTTGGACAGTTTTAACAATACGGTATAAGTACATCATCAGCCTATTTTCTTCCACTGCTGGATATGGCAACTCCAATAGCACGCCACTGAGCTCGATCTTCAGCTCTTCGAATCCAACCGCTGCCAGCCACTATGCCAGTGTTTGTTTGTATATACAATATAGTTTACATAATCATCATTATTATCAACACTGCAGGGTCCAGCAGCGGTGGTGCTGGACATCTACAAGAACGGCGCGATAGGCAAGGACGGGCGCATCCAAGTGGGCGATCAGATCAAGGACTGCAACGGCATCACCATCACTAAGGAGATGACCCACGACCGGATCTGCATGTCCATCAAGCAGAAGGCGCCCAAGGTAACTTCTGGGCTTTGTTTCTTGGTTTTATAGACGTATATATACTTATAATAAGTTAATATTATTATTGGATTAAAATATTTGTAGAAATTAGATAATAGTAAACTTTAAATATTTGTTATGATATTATTCCATTTTTAAAGTTTTTTGTTATGAAATTGCTTAAAAAATAATGAAATTTACTAATTGCATTATGATGACATAATAAATCATATTTATTAACAAAAACAGGTGTTCAGTAATAAAAAATTTGGCAAATAATTGTGTTAATTATAATTAGTTATCAAAACTTTATAACAATGATAAATAATTATATTTATAATCTGTGTGAAATTTAATGAATTTGGAGATGCTTAAGTCCATCTAAATCAATTTTTAATTTTTCTCTCCTTCTTGGAGAATAGATGACTGCTTGAGTTGAGTGTTCAAAGACTTCCAATTTATTCTTAGAAAAAGTTGATTAAAAATAAGATTTAAATAATTCGATAGAGCATTGCACGTACGTGCATTCAATACTTGGCACTTTACGACTTCGAGTGTACTTTAGGTTTCGCAGTGTTCGCTGCGGAGCGTCGATCCATACAAATACATACAGACAAGTCGATACATACAGACAAGACAACGTCGTCTATATACGATCGGCACGATGAACGAGCGCGTCTAGGGTGTGCGTTCGCAGCATACCGTGCCCGTACCGTAGCACTAGGAGGGGTATATTATTATTGTTATTTTTTTTATCTAGTATACTAGATAAAGTGACCGACG
>DWJK01001658.1:0-16373 GCA_018248815.1 Croniades pieria auraria
GGAATATGAGTCTCCTCCCACATTGAGAGGGTTAAGGCCGTAGTCCTCCACGCTGGCCAAGTGCGGGTTGGCGGATTAAGGATTCGATATGTGCTACACTTATCGGATTTGTCACTGAACAACTTATGACTCGGCATGTACACTGTTTGAGAGCAATGAACATCTTATTATTAACTAGATAATACATCAAATTCAACTAGATTAATGTAAACAAAATTGTGTTTGACAGTATGCACAATAGAGCACATACATAAAAGATAATGGAACATATAAATATATTATTTTATATCATATTATAGGTTAGTGTTTGGCGGTGATCCCGCTGAATAGAAGTGTGTGTGAGTTGGTGTGACTGCATTACTTCATAACTAACATGAGAGCTATTTTTAATGTTAACTCTGTTGAAATTAGCTCTTATTGAAAATGTCAGTTATGCGATATTGCAGGCACATCAATGATATGCCATGTGATTGATCATCACATTTGCTGATTGTTCTAGTTATTTGATAGAGTCACATATATAATATAATAGTAGGTATACAATTATGTCCCATTTCAAATGTCTGTAGAAAATGCTTTGTATTAATCTATAAGGCAGTGTTCACAGTGTTCAAAGTTAATCATGAATTGAAATCATGTGTACCAGTAACATCTTTTGAATTCAAAATCCATTAAATTTAATATGCTTAATAATAAAATACATTTATCTTAATGTATGTATACTTTTACCATAGTTACATACCCTATTCAACTGTAAATATTATTAAAATATTTAGATTATTTAGAGTATAGAAAAATGATCTTGCGTTTTTTTTTTTAAATTAATAACAACGGTATTAACCAAGCGTTTTATCTTTATTTTTTTTAAATGCTGATATACCATAATACTAGAAAGTGTCTGACTATTATAATATTGAATATGGTATCGGCTGACAACAAGTTTCTTAGTTCTCTGTATATTAGGGTTTCAACATGTTGTATTCTTTAAGTCGTTTTCACTCTAATTGTAATTGACTGAGTTAATTATGTACTAATTATATTGTGATTTTGAGATGCTTGAAAATTACAGTTTTATTTATTTATTTAATGTTTATTGGACAATAGGTGGACTCAATGAATGGTTTTGTGCAGAAGTTGTACATAAATATAGCAAATGGGTGATGTGGTACGTTTTTTATGTAGGTCATTTTACTTTTAAATTCTCAAGTTAAAATGGCATAAACATATCCCATATTATCAGCTTTAAATTGAAATTATGTTTAAAGTTATGTTGTAAATGGAACTAGTAATAACTTTAGAACATTCCATTATATTAACATCTTTACCCAAACTTTTTCTCATATTTAATTTGGTTTTGTTCTACTATTAAATGTTTCCTGATTAATTATACACATGATTAAAAATGTAACGACTTAACTTAACTTGGTTTTGTTCATGTTTAATTGCATATATACATATGTACATATGTGCTTAACAGTAATTAAACTTATTATTAAACAATTATTCAGAAACGTCAGCTAGCCTTTACTCGAGTAGCCACACTTGGTGTACTATAAAGACATTTGACTTATATATTATATCTTGTTAATCAAAATGAGTTAATATACTGCTCAAAATTTAATAACAAAACATCAGGCAAAATTTTAAGTTATAGTTATATTCGTTTATTTATTTACTTTTGAGAAACAAGAAGTAACAATAGTGTACAAAAATTCAGTGTACGACTTGCTTCACAAATGAGCTGAGTTTCCATTAATGAGGTTGAATATGTTGTTGAATAGATACACATAAGTGTTAAAATGATTTCCTTAAATTGTGGTGTTAGATGTTTATTAAGAAGTAATGTGTTACACTATGTTTATCTTACAAAAATAATGTTATAGGAAATAATATAACAATTTTCTTATTCTATTATGCCATCTAAGAATGTGTTTTGCGCCATGTTCTTTATATTCATTGTTTCAATGCTTATCACACAGCAAATGTCTCAATAAATTGATATATAATTCCTTTGGTTTTTATTTTCCCTAATCTCTTAATTTTTGATTGGATAATTACTAACACTGGAACAAATACTATTGTATTTAAAAAATCGGTCTGAGTTCTTGTATATGTAATGACCTTTGTTGTATTCAACAATATTGTACTGATTAGTATACTAAAGCTAAATTAGACCAATAAGTTTTCTCTTAATTTATTATCTTAACAATTTACAGATCTCATATTATTCAAAAGGAAAATTGTTACAATGAGAGAGGAGTTTGATGGAAAACTTCAAGTAATTATGCGCCATAAGAAAAGTACCAGCACTTGTTATATAACTCCGGAGAGGTATCAAGATCTTGTAAGAGAATTATATGAAGTAAAAAGCAAACTGAAAAAGGATTTTAATGACTTTAAAATGCTATCTATTTATGATGTTATTAAGGTTAATGATAAAGATAGATTAATAAGCCGTATAGATGATCCCAATCATTGTATAAAATTCTATGTATCTACAGAAGAGTTATTTGGTGTACTCCATACAATGCATTTATTATTTAATCATGCTAATTTAGATGTTATGGAGAAAGAAATCAAAGTCAAATATTGCAATGTTTCCAAACAAGCCATTAAAATATATTTGACTTGCTGTAAATCGTGTGCTGATAAAAATGCAGGTTGATATATTACTAAATGTTTTTTTTTTAAACTGTGTGCAAAAGTGAAATTCGCTAAATTTTTCATTCATGTTATAAACAGGGAGATATTACTGCTCTTGTACTGTTAAAGGCTTTTTCCCAAACAGGCAAATAAAGTTTATTTCATACAACTGTTTTTTCTTTTTTTACATTTAGTGTTTCCTATCCTTCTCTAGATGGTTTTTACAGTTTTTGCTGTAATTATGGAAGATAATTCCTTGTGTGGTTAATTGTAAAATGCTAATTTCTTAACATACTTTACTATAAAACATGGTGTGCTGACCACAGATCCAGATGTAGGTATTTTTATGGTTTAATATAATACTTTATATATTTAACAAAATTAAATTGTCAGTGTATCTGAAAAGTGAATGAAATGCATTTGTTGCACCATTGTGTTGTAAAATAATTTTATACGCTTTTAATGTTTCTTTATCTGTTTTATCTTTAATACTAATTTTCCTTTCAAATAAATATCTCACTTATTTTGTCAATGTTTCAAGACGTCTTATCAAGCGTTCATTTTCAGTCAAGATCATGATATCCCAAGACGGCAGAAGCCTGATGAAGCTCGGCGACTTCACGTTTACGAAGTTTCTCTGCAACGGGAACAAATGGTGGTGGTACTGCTACACCCACAACGAGTACGGCTGCCAAGCGAGAATCTACACGGAAAAAAATGTATTGGTTTATGCAAAGAACCACCATAACCATCCTCCGACTGAGTTCTTTGTTTGACGCTTGCTTGTCTCTAGGTTAAAATTTTATTAATTCATTTATGAAATGTTGCTGGTAATACATTCTCATAATAATAGTTTGTGCAGGCCATGGTAATGATACCTATGGGGCCGAAAGTCCTAGAAATTGTATTCTTTCCCTTTCTACTACTTAGATACATATTTTCATATCCAAATATTTTATTTTCTTAAAAGGTGCATTTTTATCTGGACTTAATGAACTAAGATTTAATTAATTACTTAATAACATAATTTTAGGTATCTATCTTCAACTACATATTTTTTCGGGGTTTTTTTTTAGGTTTTCGGGGTCATTCTTTATAACTATATTTCTGTTTTGATACTTTACATCCTTTACAAATATTTTTATTACTTTTATGCCATATTTTGCATAAACGGCTGAGTATTTAGAAATATCGTTTCTATAGTATCAGTACGGTAGGTATACCATAAAAGTACCTAATTATGGATATTTTCCAAAATCGACGTACCTATAGATTAATATGACAACAAATTAATAATGTAAGTTTACACTTACTTAATAGTGACATTATTTTTCATTACCTAAGTGTAAATTTATATAGAAATATTAATAAATAGGAAGATGAGTTAGTGCGAATATAAAGAAAAACTAAAATAGAAGAAACTAAAATATTAAAACTAAATCATTACATTTTTAATTTTGTTAAATTAATAGTTAAGTTAGTTTTCAATCAAAAAGTAAAACTCTTCGAAGGATATGGATTCGTATGTCGTTCAATTTTAAAACTTTTTAGTAAATGCTGACATTGAAGTGCTTTAAGAAAGGATGAATATTTCCTTTGGTGGGATACAAAGTGACCATGTAGTTTTAAAATGTACGTATCGTTTTAGTCTTACTAGATTTAATATCTGGAGTAGTGTGACTCGGTCCTTATATTATTTTGGCCGAAAATTTAAAAATGTGTCGAATTTTTTATGTTGGTTTCTGTTAGGATCTAGGTCGTGTCTAGAATTTTGTACACATATAGGATATAACTGATAAATATACAAATTTTATGGGTATTAAATTTATTTAATCTAGTGTAAATTATTAGTATACTGTTGTTCTAATCAACATTGTTAAGCACAATTTAGTAAAAATTTTGTTACTTTAAAGATTGCCGTCTTGTTCAGAACTTTTTTCTGGTAAATGAAGGGTATTGTACCAGATTTTAAGAAATTTATTAATTATCTATCAGGCACATAATAGGTATTATATGTAGCATAATAACAAGGTGCTTACTTTGTGATAGGAACAAACATGATCTCTGTTATTAGAAAATCTCTTGCCTTATAATAAATATATATAATAAATATTTTTAGTTATGTATTAGGGGAAATAAAACAAACATGGAGGCATACATCATTTTCAGTATTAACTCACTTGTGTTCCAATGCTGTAATTTGTGCTAAATAAATGGTATTTTTATAAATCAGCTGTTTACTTTTTTTAACAATTTTGTCTATTAAATAGTACTTCATATAAATATGCAAAAGCATAGGATGTGTCAATTGGATTTAAATACTAAACTGTCATGAAGTGATGTTCCTACATTACCAATATGGTGGATGTCGTTGCTTCCAGCCACCAACATGATTTTTGTATGTTATGGCTCGAAGGACTAAATTTATGTGTGATGTATGTCCATACATTCAATAGCTGTTGCTCTAGTGTTGGAGCAACGTGGCCGGTGCAGTGATGTCAACTAGTTATGTAAATGTTATATATAATTACATTAAAACACCGTCGGTTTGTATGTTCATGTTTATTTGCACTGATTGTTTTTAAATCAGGTGAGGTAAAATGCAATCTCAGCCAGCGTGGATGTCAATGTATTCGCTCATATACTTTTATTAATATTGTATTATCAAGCACTTTTGTTTGTGACATAAGCACTGTTTTAATAATTTTGCTATTTCATTGGATATCCTATTACAAATGTATTGGAAATAACTTGTGTTAATTTTTCTTTGTTTTCTACTAAATAAATCTTCTCCTTTCAGATAAAGCGTTCTTCATACAATCGCTTAGAGGGAAACCTCTCATCATGTACAATAATTATACATTCTGCAAGCATTCTGCGCGCAATGGTATCGTACGGTGGACATGTTCGACGCATTCCTACAAATGCTGCAAGGCTGTCGTTAAGACATCTGGTGAAAGTATCATTCAAGCTAAAGGCTTCCATAACCACGACGCGTCGCAGTTGTTGGTCAATCGAGCCCTTGGATGGCGGATTCAAGAGGCATCGAAACGAGAAGAGTGTTTGAACTGTTGAATAAAAGCAAATATGAAACAAAAGCAAAATTGTGTAAAGAACAGCGGTCCCAGGATTGTACCTTGGGACGTCCCACTCTCGTTACTATGTGGATAGAAAAGTTCGAAAAATATAGGGTAGGTACAAAGATAAATGGTCATGTGTTGCCTCGTACAAATAAATATATTATTGTCAATTTTTAAATATGTGTACCTAATGAATGCTGACAACGTTAGTGAAAATATATTAGTGATTTATCATAAGTTGTTTAGATGACATGAAGGACTTCGTATTTTTTTTCTTTTATAAATCCGCTAATGATTATATCATTTTTATCATAAATATCTATTTTTATATTAACCATAAAATATTTACGTTTACAATATTTACTTTGATTTTGTGTCATTTGTATTTTAATGTGATATTTGCAAGAATATTTTACTATTAAATGTTTCGTGAGTATTTATACACATTATTAAAAATGTACCGGCTTAACTCACGTACGTTTTTTGGGATGGCCCAACTAGTTTCGGACCGGTACGCAAACGTACCTGAGTTAAGCTGGTACATTTTTAATCATTTGCAAGAATAGTTTTAAATTTTACTAATGAATCTCAGTATCCATATCATTTGGTTTAAAATGTAGGGTAAGAAAATTTTTCGTGTAAATCTAAGATAGTTTAGCTTTTTTCATGTTACAAATATACAGCCATAGTTATTTTTTATTTTTTGTGATAAATATAGGTATAGGGTTAAAATATACAAGTATTGTGAATTTATAGGTATGTACAGATCAAAACGTAATCAAATGTCTATTAAGGCATTTCGGGATTTTTTTTTGTTCTACTTTATAATTAAAAAAAAATAATCGACCCATTTGTCGTTCTACTGTTAGAATATGGCTCTCCTCTCATATTGAGAGGGTTATGTTCTAGTTTAATGATGTATAAAATGCAACCTTGTATATTTATGTACATAATTAATATTTTCCTCATTCTACGTTAACTCTTCAACTGCTCGCTGCTTAATTTATACAATATATTGAAACCAAAATGTGTGTGTTTTATGTGTGTGTGTTGTGTGTGTGTGTTGTGTTAGTGTGATTTGTGTTTTTTTTAATGTGCAGTGTTTATAATTTATTAGATAATAGACAAATATTACAGATTGAATTTTGAATTCACTCTTCTATTATCAACTAACCGTTAGAATATTAATCGTTTAATAAGTTTGATCGTTATTAATATCTTTTTATAAGATTTGTTATAACAAATTAATTGTTCGATTTTGGAATTAATTTTGTGCCATTAATTTATATCTAGTCATATCGAATTCCATTAATGCAATTAAATGTTTATAATTGTACTCTAAATTCCGCCTTATGACCAATTATTCGTGAGGTATTTTATCTGTTATAAAATTCAAATTTAGCCGAACAATGAAATATTTAGTATAAACATGCTTTGTATTATTTCACATTAAAAATAGCTATTTATTCAGCATTACAAATATTGAGGTGTTACGTAATCCATTTTGTGTTTTTTCAAAAGGACGCTTTGTTTTTCAATATCTATAAGACGTGTTTTTTGTAAAATTTAATCTGTGTTAATTTGAATTTGAAGTGAAACTTCGGAGATTTGATTTCTGATTAACAATAAAAAATTGCGTTGTATAAAGTCCTCTTATTAATCAGATCTCTGTACTATCATTAAAACAGTTAAACATTCTTGGAGTCAAAAATGCCGCACGTGAAAGGCATACGTTGTGAGTCTTTTCCAAGTTTAGGAAACATGGGAAAATTGTTCGTACTGCTTCATTTCGATTCCATCATTATTTGATTTATTTACGTATTTATTGTAGTTTTTTATTGGTTGTTGATCTATTTTAAATACAGACAAGTTAACGGAACTAGGACAGGGCCATTGTTGATTAAACACCAGTAAACACTCAAATGTTCTCACGTGACATATAGGGTCTTTAAAATATCTATATATACGTATAATGTAAATTTCAATGTTATTTACGTGCTCCATATATTCGAAATTTGTCCCCTCGCAGACGTAACAAGAGATTTCGAGTTATCGTATTAAGAACATTTTTTCTTGTTGATTTAAAATCTTCACGTAAATTAGGTCCAATATTAAACGGGCTTACCAAATAGAAAATGTATTCATTGTGCTAGTTATTATAACGTATATACTTTTGTTTTAATCATTTGTTATATTGTAAATTTATTATATTGTAAATTGTATCTGTAAAGTATAATTACAGTGTCACAATATTTATGTAAATGTTTGATTTCAGTGTTATTCACGTTGTCGAAAAATCAACGGAAAATGATGATCGTGGACGGCTACAAGTTCTCCTTGCACTACGTACGGAAAGAGAAGGAGAGATGGCAGTGCAGCAGACGCAGCTACTTCGGCTGCAAAGCCGTCATCCACACATACGGGGGGATAACACTGTTTAAAAACACCTTTCACAATCATGCCCCTTGACTCTAATGCTCATAGTAAATATCTAGGCTCGTTCAAGTCGTCGTGAATGTGAATTGAACAGAAAGCAATATAGTTAAAGTAGGTAGGTACTATTCAGAACACTTGCATCGACAGTCATACATGGCACGCTAAACCTTTATGATATGAGTTGTTTTAACTGCATCAGGCCCATGCTTTGAGACTTAACTATCTGGAACAGTTTAAATGAAAAGCGATTAAGAGTTTCTTGGGCGCGCATTCCCTTCCCTTGATTGTATGTCGGTGTCCACACATCATTTAGTATCACAATAATAAATAATAGAACGATTTATTTAATTTTAAGGTGGAATTATCGATGACGGGTTAAATATATAAATTTTATGTAAACAATTAATGGAATTAAATGTTACTAATACATTTCGGTTTTTTATTTTAATTTTATGAACAGTGTTTGCGAATAGTAAAACACAATAATACGCTGTAGCATTCATTATGTTCCTTCCATAATGTTTTTTGAGGTTTGGGAAGTTTGAGCATCTGCATTTGACTGAATACGATACAGGTACCATAGTGTGAAACCAACGATTAAGGATATAAGTCGTAAATAAATAAAAGAATCGGTATATACCGGTTTTTTACAAATGTCCAGCTGGAAAACACGTTTTATGTTATCAGTGTTAATAAAATTAACTATATTTAACTTTGCCATGTTCATTCTTTTAATGTTGTTTATAAAAGTTTAAATATTTGACGTTACTCCAATATTTTTTCTGTCTTTAGTTTTATGTACCTAAATGAGACAATGACCATTTGAGATTCCCAAATCTGATTCTAATTTTCTATTTTGTATATGTTTCATGTTAATCGTTCAATTAGATTAATAAAGTCAAATTTTTCTCGATTTTTAGATTCTCAACTATATCCGTCTTGCCCCATCTGCGGTGATGCGATCTCCGGATCTCACTACGGTATCTTGACCTGCGAGTCCTGTAAGCTGTTCTTCAAGAGAACGATGCAGTTGAACAAGCAGGAACAATACTACTGCCCGTTTTCTGGTATCAATGGAGGGAACAGCTGTGAAATCAACATGTTCACCAGGTCCAACTGTCGTTTCTGCAGGTTTAACAAGTGTATTATAGCTGGTATGCAACCGATAATGGTTCGGAAGAGATGTTGACTGGTCACACAACCGAGCTTAAAAAAACAAATTATATGTTTGACTCTTCATGTGAAATGAACTGAAGGCGAAATTAGGGCAATGAATATAATTTAGTGGTGTTCGCAAAGGAGTTTGTCATGAAAATGGTTCAATGGTTAATTCCAAAAGTTCCATAGGAATTTTAAAGCCGGTTTGGTTTTAAATTATTTTTAACTTAATTCTTAAAGACAACTCACATGAAAGTCCAGTGCATCACAAGTTTTGAGCATGTCATAACAAGTAACATATGAAAAGCGATTATATTATACGATATTAGGAATTAAAAAAAATGGGATACATTGGAAATCGAAGCGTCATCAGGGTAAGCCGTTTAGATTTTGGAATTGTTTAAGTTAATTGGAGACTAAATAAAAAATATACGTGATAATTTAATAAGGCAAGGTGAAAGAAGAACTGAAGAAGTGATATTTTTACAAAAGGGAATACTTAAAATTTAAACGTACACAATACATGTATTGTGTAAATTTACCTTATATTTAGTAAGCATGAATTTGACCTTAAACCTTCTCACGATAATAGAAGACTCGTGGCCAATAGTGGAACAATAAAGGGATCGATGGAAATGACGAATATGTTAATATAAATGTAACAAGTCAACAGGATACAAGTTATATTTCGAGATGAAAAATTTTTTTTTGTAATGGTTACAATATTGTTTTGTTTTGTAAATCGCCAGGATATTCGCGAAGAATTTTTAACAAATATTGTATACATTTTGAAAAAATATTGATGTAGACGGTTTATTGAAAGTTATGTACGGTTTTATAGAATACACCATAATTTTCTACATGAGATGCAATAATAGTAATAATTTAAAAATAGTATGTTGATTGTTATCCAAATGTTTAGGTCATCGTGAGTTTCTAAATTAATTTAATAGTGCGCAATACCTAGTAGTATTGTAACATATATGTAAATATATATATATATATACATATACATACATATATTTATATATATATATATGTATGTATGTATGTATGTATGTATATATATATATATAAACTATACTTTTACATTATTTATAGTTATAAATATGTTCGATAAAGATATTTTTATGAAGCTTGTTGCTGAAATAAAATATTGAAATAAAAAGGATATGGTTTTTTTAACCTGTTTTATTTCGATCTGATGCCTTATACGCAGTCATCTACAATTTAAAGTAAGCAGTGGCAACACCTATTTTTGATATTTGAGCAGCGAGACGGCCAAGAATTCATGTTGTCTAAGTGCTGGACACAATAGTGGTCATACAGTATTATTCGGTGAACTGTTTTTTCATTTGTTACTTCATTCCTTTTTTAAACACAGCAGGACTTTAAGTATTAGGCAACTATATTCTTACAAATTCTAAATGTGCGTGTATTTAGTAGATAATGGTGGTAACTGCACGTTACATATTAAAGTGATATTTTTATCAAATTCAATTCTATGTAAGAATAGCAGCAGGCTGGAGGTTTGTTTATAAATCGCTACATTGTGCTGTCTAGAAAATTTATGTATTATTATCCATAATTTTTATATTTAATAAAAATCATTAATTGATTTAAAAACAAATCATTATAAATATTGAAGCACAAGAGTTTAATATAGAAATGACCTTTTATGTTGTAGGGCCGGTAGCCCAGTTGATCTCTTCGGAGACCTGAAATGATTTACGTAACAGTCAGTAGATTTACCAGAATAGCAAAACTGTAGCTGCATTGTTCACGTCTGTTGTGTTTGTGAAGAGTTTCTGTGATCTCATTTTGGGTCGTTTCGTCCTGTCAAGCATGACCGCGATATTTACTGATGGAATGTTGCATGTACTAGAACGCTGGACTGCACCTGAAGCGTCTGCTGGTAGAGCGTCGCTATATGTTCGGATTTTGGCAGCTGCCGGTCCATTTCTCCTACTATCTCTTTATTTCTCCTCTCTATGTTTCTTAAATCGTGATTAGCATACGAAGTTTACTCTGGATTCTTTTCCAGGTTGTCTCGTGCCGCGCTACAGCTGGTCTCGTCAAGGCAACGCGGTGATACTCCTAGGTGAATACAGATTCAAGAAGAGGTCAAAGCACATCAACCAGAAACAAGAGATTCACTGGGTGTGCAATAAGTGCGACAAGGGCTGCAAGGCGAAGCTCACTACGTTGAACGACGCCATAATAAAAATGTATAACGTCCACGATCATGATGGATCGCAAAATGCGAAAACCAAATAATAAAAATATCACTCAAAACATTAACGATAGTACAAGACCAGACTTAGGCTCGGAGCACACTTTAGTTGATTTATTTACACATATCAGCGCCGTTGAGATTTAAACCTGGGACCTTTCACATGACTGCGTGTATCGGTATTTTAATTTTTTTTTTATACCTGTGCGCTCAAGGCGACTGTTGAATGGTAACGCAAATCTAATGTTGAACACGATGCCCGGCGGATCTCTGACCAAACTCGCCAAAAAATGTCTATTGGATTTGTTTGTATTTAAAATATAAATGTACATTTGTATAATAATTCTTGACGAAAGTGTAATGTATGTAGTATGAAAAGAGTGATGTTTTAAAATAAGCCGTCAGGTTTGTAAGGATCGAGATATTTGGCACTCGGTGCTCTCTGCCTACCCCATAAAACCCGGCATGGTAATATAATAATTGACAGATACAGTATTTGAAACGCATTATGAGGCATGAAGTAAAGTATATGACTATTTTAATAAGCGCCGAAAGGTAAAAAGGAATTTACAAATCTAGGAATATTGTTCTTCAATTGGCGCTATTGGAATTAAAACATAAAATCAAGTGGCCAAAAATGTGTGTACGAATATGTATTTGATATAAGATACAGTAAACAGGAAAATGTTATAAATTAAATCACGTCACAATTACACTTAAACAATTTATTATTAATACGAGATCAAATTTTAATTAATATTAAATACTGACAAAATATTCAAATACATTGACATAAGGTACAATAAAATAAAATAAAAATAATATATTTTATGAATTCTCTAATGAAACTGTTTAATAGGGACAATGAAAAATGTATTCTTTTGACAGAAATATTAAAAAATAAATGAATAATTGATTTTATTTTTATTTAAATGACACTAAATTATTTTACATTCTGCTATGTTTACTGTCAATTAAGTCATACATTGAATACAACTGCAAACGATAGTAAAAGACAAGATATGTTTACCTATTCGTAATACTGACTGGTATTTTTTATATTTTTAATCTTAAATACTTAATTATAGTGAAAAACCATGTATACAGGTTAATATTATGAAACGAATGGCTAGTTCTAATATCGTCAAAGTGCCTTAAATAGCGGACTAGATCTAAAAGGCTTTACTCACGATCCGACATGCTTTCTACTTGCAAAATTACAAAATCACCTTTAAACGAACAACGGCGTTTTTGTTACGACCGTCGATGGGTAGGATGGTGTGTAATACGCTTAATAAATATGAAACTACAACAAATGTGTAACATTGCTTTTAATATTAAGCGTATTATACATACTGTTATACATTTTTAGTTCATAATTAATTATATTCATAATTAATTAATTCATTTTCGTTCATTAGAAAGTCATAATTTAAAATAAAAAAATGACAATTACTTTTAATACTGAAATGTGAAAATTAAGTATATGTATATTTTTGTAACTACGGCATCTGAATTTATTTTGTATTAAAATGCCAATATAAATAGAATTTACCATAAGTTAATAAATACAGATGCGAATATTGAATTAATTTACAGTGTAACTTGCAATATTATTTAAAAATTGCAGTCTCTTGAAAATGTAATTAATTGTAATAAACATTAATTAAATTAGTAGCGGACATTCCAATATTAATATTGTGTATACCTCATTTTTTATTTTAAGCAACACACGTATTGTATTTTATGTCAACAAAGTCTACCAATATCAAAATTGGAGCAACGCAATTAAAATTTTTATAGTTTACTGAGCTGTTTACCGATTCTAACTAAATGTTAACTAAACCTCTTATACCTGTTTACTAAATCTAAGAGTTAAAGAATATGATCATTGAAGCGGTTATGTCAATGCTATGTATACTTTATGTGAAAACTACTTACGGTTACCAAAAGTGACATTTCTATCGCATTATCTACATGTGCTACCGCAATAAATTGCTATAAAAATTGGTAATTTGCTTAAAATGTTACATTCATACTACTAAAAGAGAGAAAAACATTAGTTACATGTATTAAATACTGATAGTCTAGAGAGTAATGTGAACGTTATACGAGAAAAATGAAATATTGGTATTTCCAAAGTTTTGTGACTGGTTAACCTTTTAATGCAGTTTTTTTTTTTAAATACCGGCCAAAAAAATTATTTTTTTTTAATGTAGAAAAATACAATTTAGAACGTTGTCCTGGCAAGAAAATTAGAAAAAAAATAATAATCGAAATTCTTATTGTAATTTTGGATTTTGATCCACATTGCAGAAATTTGTCGAATATTGTAACATTATACGCACATCGACTTTTCTATTTTTCTTTTCGAATTCCCATTTCAGAAAAAACATCAGTAAACTTTATACTTTTAAACATGAATAATAACAATACTAGTATTTATAAAATCATTAAAAATTATCTTTTGCGCAACAAAAATATTTCGAATATTATATTCGCAAATATTTCGAATATTTTATTCGCAAATATTTCGAATATTATATTCGCAAATATTTCGAATATTATATTCGCAAATATTTCGTAATGAGGCGCAGAACAGAGCCCAACATAGCAACTATTACACATGTAACGACTCTCTTTCTTTTCCATTTTCCTTTGCTATCCCTTTTAACACCACACACAGCACAATATCTTGTGGGAGTTTCTTTTTTTGGTGTTGATGGAACAAAACTGGGAAATTACGTTCCGTTAGTCGTAGAATTCTAGATCTTGGTCTATCCCCTTATTTTATATTTATGTCGCTATGATAGTTTTGTATAAGTTTTTCTATTAATTGGCTTCTGAATTATAATTTTTTTTTTCACCTCCATTTTTTATGTACAAGACAAATGCGTTCCAAATGCACATGTCTAACAAATGGAACAGTACTTTTTTATAATATTTTTCCCCTTTTTTCTGGTAATGGTAATCAACCCCTCCAATAGTTTCGTTATAATCTATCACCACTTTCGGTTTGGCTAAAACATTACCGTCTTTATCCTTTTTTTTTGTAGTTGCCTTTTCTGTGTTATGTACTGTAGATAGCAAACAAATATCTCTTTTATCCCGCGACTTCATTATTATCACCCTTCCACATCGAGTAGCTACTATTCCACACTTTAAAATTTTTTGTTTTGAATAAATTGTGGTAGGTGCATCTTTTCCATTCTTGCTTACAGTTCCATATGTGTCCGTTTTAAGCCTTACTAAAAAATTTACTAGTTGTGACATAGTAGCCTTGGTCTAAAAGTGGATCTAGCAACGTCACAACAATTTGGGAAGTAACCGGCAGATCTTTATATTTGTCAGTTATTGCTGTGCCTTTTCCTGTGTATATATTAAATGAAAACAGATAACCACTTTGAGAATCGCACAACAAAAATCATTTTAACAACAAAACAACAAATTTCGCTCTTTTTAGTTGTGTATACTGGACTCAACTTAATAGATCTTTTTAAAGCATGAGACTCATCAATTGTTATATCTCTTTTTGCTATATATAAACTGGAACATTTATTATTTCAATTTTTTGCCCAATTTTGCAAAATTTTGGGTTGGGATGAGTATTTCGATCAAATGTTTCATTATTACAAAAATGTTAATTTCTTTTTAGACTTTCATATCTTCGTAAACTCATAAATTTTGGAAAAATAGGAGAATGCTATATTTCGTTAGTCGACCAATATATTCTTTATTCTGGTTTTTTATAAGGCCCTGAAGTACATGTATCGCTAGAAATATCTTTTCATATGTCAATGTGTGTCCACTGGCTGTCAGATCTGCTCGGTTGTTGTTCCGAATATCTATTTGTTTCCAAAACTAACAAATGTAACACCGAATCATCAAAAAGTAATTTAAAATATGCTAGTATATCAAAATTGTCCTCCAAAAAAAAAATGGACCAGCAGCAGCCACTAATGAAAACCTTTGGGGAGATGGATTTCGTTGGGCATTGCTTATATCCCTCCAATCAACGACAATCTCTTCATCTGAAACATCTTCAAAGTAATTGCTATATTTTTCTGAGCCGCTTTCCGACAAATTTGCATATTCGTATTCTGATTCTGAATCGCCCATTTTCAATATATGTATATCTTACTAAAATATAACATAAAACAAAATATAATAATAACAATAATGACAATAATAATAATGAATTAACAACATTAAAAAAACGTAACATCACGCCTGTAGTCCCCAAAGGGATAGGCAGAGGAGTGTAGTACACCCCCAGGTTTCACCAGTTACGTATAAATCCCACAATGGAATAGATGGTGAGCCTATTGCTATACACCGGGCACACATCTAGACTCCGAGTCACTGCTAGAAATTCTAAATTAGAAAAATCCAATAGTTCCCAACCCGGGATTTGACCCCAGGACCTCCCGATTGGCAGTCGCGCTTGCAACCACTCGACCAATGAGGCAGTCATTACATTTTATTTTACATTATATTTCAGTAAAATATATATATGAAAAAATGAGCGAATTTGAATCTGAATATGAATACGCTGTCGGAAAGCGGCTCACGGGGAAGAGATAAGCAGTAAGTGATAAGTAGAAAAAGGATATATTTTATTCTTGAATAAGCAAGTGTTATAACATACAATCGCATGTAAATGATAAATATCAATAAAACGATTGTTTAGTCTTTGATTTGACATTGTTAATTTCAATTCTCGAGTGCATTCGAGTGTGAAAAATAATAGCAGCATAAAGTACAACGCCGCTCGACTTATCTCGAGTGTGCAGTTTGGCCAGTTTAGTATGCTCGAATTATCT
>DWJK01001659.1:0-16372 GCA_018248815.1 Croniades pieria auraria
TGCAAGCGACGGGTGCTCATGAGGAAGGACCTCGTGCAGGTCCGAAACTAGTCGGGCAATTCCGAAAAACGTGAGTTAAACCGTTACATTTTAATCATGTGTATAAATACTCACTAAACATTATTATTAATAAATTATTCATATTCAATGATATTTTTGCTGTCATTCCATCTATTATGTAGTGTATATCGCGTTGTTATATACTATATTAACTATTGACGTCACCCAATTCTCAAAGATTTTTTAAGATTCGAATAAGCTTTTTATAATAACGGTTTCCTTTCCCACAGCATTCTTGATTCAGCGTGCGCTAGCTTCGTGTCGTTTCTTATGTTTCTTCTGCCATCAAACTTGTCGTTTTTCAGAAACTGCTTTGCTAAATGTAAGGTTACTTGATAAAATAGTTTCTTTTGTTATTAACTTAACGTAACGTCACGCCTGCAATCCCCGAAGGGGTAGACAGAGGAGTGAAGTACACTCCCACGTTTCACTAGTTACGTTTTAAGTTCCATGGAATAGGTGGTGAAACTATTTTCATACACCGACCACAGATCCAGACTACGAGGCACTACAAGATATTCTAAATTAGAAAAATCCAATGGTACCCGACCCGGGATTTGAACCCAGGACCTCCCGATCGGCAGTCGCGCTTGCAACCACTCCACCAACGAGGCAGTGTTTTGTTATTAATTTTCTCCAAATTAAATATAATACTATAATTATAATTACAGTTATGTGACTATTTAACGGACATTATTTTTACTAAATTATATTTACTCGTAAATATCATTCCATAATATTATTTATTAGATCAAGAAGATCTACCAAAAGGACGCATTAGATCTGTACTTGACTGGAAAACTATGATCGCGACAATGCCGTACAGTTTTACGTTCTTACTAGGTAAGACAGTAATGATAACTGCATTTACGAATACTTCGACGAAATTTAATTATGTTCTGTTCAAGACTAATTAAGCGCTGATAATCAAAGCTTTACAGCAATGAAAACATGATTTACATAGATACCTACATATATAGTTCCGTCTTACGAAATATATTTGAGGTATGTAACAACACGCCTGTAATCCCTGAAGGGGTAGGCAGAGGAGTGTAGTACACCCCCACGTTTCATCAGTTACGTTTAAATCCCACAATAGAATAAGTGGTGAGCCTATTGTTATACACCGGGTACACATCCAGGCTCCGAGTCACTACTAGAAATTCTAAATTAGAAAAATCCAATAGTACCCGACCCGGGATTTGACCAGGAACTCCCGATCGGTAGTCGCCCTTGCGACCACTCGACCAACGAGGCAGTCAATTGTGATTTATATTTACTACGAAATCGTGTTCTATGTATAAAACTGATTTGATGTGTCTTTCAAGTAACATTAATATCCCAGTTATATGAATAAATGGACGCCGCGACATTGCAAACTCGGGAAAGCTGGTTTGTAACCCGTTATATGAAAGTTTTTACAGACTCCTGTTTTAGTTTCAGTAAGAGCAGAATTCACTCAAAGATGCAATACCTTTATCTTAATTCGTAAAACCAAAACACAAAAAATTACACATTTAATTACTTAATTTTTAAACATTTTCGTTCTGCGTAGACTTACCTTGTTATAGAAGTAAATATGACAATGTTTCCAATCATTTCTTGTAAATTTATCACCGCTATAAATATTTGTAATTTCCAGGCGGTGGCTTCGCATTGTCTGACGCAGCTAAGAGAACTGGTCTGAACGAGAAGCTAGGCCACGTGCTGCAGAACGCGCAGAGTCTGCCCAACATTGTTGTCGTGCTCGTGATCATTATTGTTGTGACTTTCTTCACCAACTTTGCATCCAACGTGGCCATATGCAATGTGTTTGCGCCCATCGCCATGCAGTTGGTACGACATATTCTTAATATAAAACGGAAGTAATTGAATCTTTATAGCAAATTCACGCGTGTTCATTCAAAGGAAACATCAGCTTGTTCTCTGTACCTCATATGTTAAGACACATTCCTCTAAATTTTTATTTTTTTTCGTAATGTATTTGAATAATATTGCATACCGTTGTGTGAGCTGTTGGTTTACTGTGCTTTACATACTTTTCGAACTGAATGAATGTAAACAGGCAGGTGTAATTGGCTATAAATATCTTTGTCACAACGATACGAACAATTCGATCGTAATGGCTCTAACTAGAATAGTTGGGATAATGGTTCTGAGTAGAATATTTTGATGGGTCAATATTTTATTTTTAATTAGAATGAAAGTAAAAAAAAATAACATCACGGCTGTAATCCAAGAAGGAGTAGGCAGAAGAGCGTAGTACACTTCCACGTTTCACCAGTTACGTCCCATGGAACAAGTTAAGTCCCATGGAATAGGTGGTGAGCCTATTGCCATGCACCGGGCACTGATCCAGGTTCCGAGTCACTACTAGAAATTCTAAACTAAAATATTCCCATAGTATCCGACCAGGGATTTGAACCCAGGACCTCCCGTTCGGCAGTCGCGCTTGCAACCTTTCGACCAACGAAGTACCCAAGTATTATGAAAGTGTTAAAATATGTTAACGTACAGTTGCATATAAATTTCAGGCAAAAGAAACAGAGAGGAATCCTTTGATGTACGGCATAGCCGCCGGTCTCTCTGCATCATACGCCTTCATGGTGCCCGTCGGAACACCGGGCAACCTCATCGTACAGTGCGCTGCGAACATTCCTACCAGTAAAATGGTAACGAACTATTAATAATTGTTTATGTCATCTACACGCAGCGCTGGACCACCATGAAAAGGGCGAAAAGTAAGCCTTGTTATCATGTTTCAGATTATTGCCGGTTTCGGGCCCACTGTGCTAACAATGTTAGTGACGTGGCTGGCTATTTATTTTTGGGGCCCGATAATTTGGCCCGATATTCTGGAGAAACCAGACTGGGCTACAAGAGTTTAATTTCATGAAGATAATTCCTTTGTCCATTGTTCGAGGTCACTACGACCTTAAGTTTATGTTCTACGAGTATGTTCTAATGATAAAGATTAATAATTCGTTGTAGGAATAATAAATATTTTATCCGGTAACTTTGTTTCACTTAGGTAAGGCAAGGAAAAATTTATAGGACTTAATGAAATTTATATACATTGAAATAGTGTGACTATTTGAACACCAAAAGATAAACTATTTGAAATAATAATCAGTTATCTAAATACAAAGTATATAAATTCGGCGATTCATTTAAATTTAATTTTAGTTACTGCACATGCAACCTAGGACTCTTCAAAACAATGGTGAGTAGGCTCTTACTAGGCATGTGTATTTCATCTTGGGACACACCCGTGCTTTCAATCAGGCGGGATCGCGGCCAAACGCTAGCCTACCATATGATAAAAAAAGTCAGCGGTACTACACGTGATTTATCACTTTCTGCTGCAGTAAAAGAGTAAAAAATGCGCATATGAATGTATCCAACTCGCGGTCACAGGCTCACAGAACACGTCTGGTCCAGCGGCTATCGGTTCTGCGACAGGGGTGACCAGCAAGCTTACACTTCAGCTTGCTAACCCTTTGGGCTATGTCGATTACTTTGGTTTTCTGTTCTCTTTTCTTTCCGACTTGGTATACGTAGCGTGGGACGCCATCCTGCTAGGTGGAGTGACGATATACGCAAAGTGACTGGCAGTGGTTGGATGCGTAGAACTGAAGATCGAGTTCAGTGGCGTGTCATTGGAGATACCTATGTCCAGTAATGGACGGGAGTAGACTGATGGTGATGATGATGATGATGATGATAATGATGAATGTATCCAATCACAGATAGACAAATCTGTCTTTGAACAAAATAGTAATTTTTAAATCAAGACAAATTTTTCAATAACATAACAGTGTGGATCCTCCAGAACTGGTTAGGTTACAAAAAATTTGACTGTAAACGTGACCAACGAGGCAGTTTTATATACATACATAAAAATTTAATTTATTTTTTGTAATAGAAACCAACAAGACGCAATCTTCCAAAGATTTGACACACAAATTACATAATAGATGGCGCTGTTTACGTTGTACTCTGAATAGGAGGAATATTCGAGATTAATTTATATCGACTACCTAGTTGATTGAGTAGTAGTAAGCGAGGTCCTGGCTTCCATCCCGGGTGTGGTGTTATTTATTTAACAATTTTGTACACAGAAATAAAAACATAATTAAATCAATCAACAGAAATTATATACAATGATGCTGCTTATCCTTTAAAGAAACCTCTTCCAGCAACACTGTTATGTAAAGTAAATTACATAAAGATATTGAGTTTTTCTCACTTAAAATCCTTAGTCTGTATTCGGTCCTGATGTATGGCAATAGATTCACTCCTAATTCCGTGGTGGGATATAAAGCGTAACTGATAAATCTTGGGCGTGTTCTGCATTTCTTTGTCTGCCTCTTCGGGGATTACAGGCATGATCTTACGTTTAAATTATTATTATCTGTCAAGAAAACGACATCGATTTGTTAAATACATATATAAAAACAACTTTTTGTTCGTTATAACCGTTAAGCATGACCACCTAGATGACCGATTATATTTTTATAAAATTAGATTGCCATGGGACTGTAATGTTGAATTGTAACTAAAAGAAACCAGTTGTGATATCAACATGTCCAACGTATCGATTTCATCGAAAAATGTTTCATTCGCTGAGGACGAAGCTGGACCGACGTAAATATGAAACTTTATTATATCTGTAGAATAAAACGTAAAATACTGTTCGTTAGGAGATTTCTTTCAAAACCGAAATCTTCGCATCTATTACATTTGTATCTTTAGCTTTCCTATATATAGTATAGTGCGTGAATTTTGTTGCGTAGTTAACATATTAGTTAATGGAAAATTTAATTTTTCATTACGTCATGTTTTCACTAGCCGGGCCAATAATACTAACAAGTCCTGTTCCTGCTATCCTGTCACCGTTCTAACACCAATACTAACACAATACTAATACAATACTAACGCCAATACTAACACCAATACTAATACCAATACTAATACCAATACTAATACCAATGCTAACACCAACGCTAACATCAACGCTAACACCAACGCTAACACCAAGGCTAACACTAACGCTAACACCAATACTAACACCAATACTAACACCACTACTAACACTAATACTAACACCAATACTAATACCAATACTGACACCGATAATAACACCAATACTAACACCGATACTAACACAAATACTAACACCAATAATAACACCAATACTGAAACCAATACTAACATCAATACTGATACCAATACTGACACTAATACAAACTACAATACTAACACCAAAACTAACACCAATACTAACACCGATACTAACACAAATACTAACACCAATACTAACACCAATAATAACACTAATACTAAAACCAATACTAACACCAATACTAACATCAATACTAACACCAATACTAACACCAATACTGATACCAATACTGACACCAATACTAACACCAATACTAACACCAAAACTAACACCAATACTAACACCAATATAACACTTACTAACTTCTTATACTACCGCAGCGATCACCTCTGACTGCTGTCTGCTCGTTCGCCATCAAATAATTATTTTACAAACCTATCGCTAACGTTATAATTTGACTTTGATAAAACAACTTCATATCTACGAGTATCTGATTACAATTGATGATCATTAGTCGCGTTTAAGTATAGATAATGTTAATACCACTATTTTGTATAATTTTTCAACGCTACCTTTGAACTCAGTAGTGTTTGAATTCAGTAGTAGTTGTTTCTTCAGAATGCTAATATAAACATCTATAGTTTTTAGTACCCATTTCTAAGAGATGTATTGCATCATTTTTATTAACACACAAATTACATCTAGACCTAGCAAAATTAACAGACCAATGACTTAACAAAAACCTGTATTATGCACAAAATAAAACAATTGGAATTGAATTTAAACGATATTGAATCATAAACAGATATATAGAATAAAAATATTAGAAATACATAATTTTGAATTTTTAGCCCAGTGGAGCCAAAAATGACGTTGTGGGAAAAAATTAAATTGTTCTTTTTGACACATTGGCGTGGAATACTTTGTCTCGTTCTGCCAATTATATTAGTTCCGATTCACCTCAGTTTTCCGCCGCAGGTATGTTTTCCTGTTGTTCCTTTGTCAGGTAACGATTGATCGTTACCAGCACATGACCATAGAATTTTGTACAAAATGATTGATCATTTTGTACAAAATTCTATGATCATGTGCTGGTCCTATCTCTCTCATGCGTTATGAAACCGGTTAAATATCCACTGCTTTTATTACACTAGATCTATATGTCACTGTCTCATTAGTAAAAAATTGTAATTTATTCATTTGGGATTGATCCAACGCTTATTAAAACTGACAATGGAGCCTGGGGTCGTGGGTTTGATTCCCAACTAATATTTGTGTGATGAGCACAAGTATTTCTTTTGTGTCTATGTGTAAACAATATGCAAGAGTATATAGTATATACTCTATATATAGTTATTTATATAAGTATATATTTATCACTTGCCTAGATATCATAACATAGGCTCACTTCAGAGCTATTTGGGGGCACAAAGCCGTGTGTGGAGATATCGCGATTTAGCATATTATGTTCATTTTTATTATACATCCTTGTTCCAATAGCAAAAATACTAATTTTAAAACTGTACAATTTACAAACGATACACGTGAAACAAACCATCGACATTTATTAACAGAGTTGTATGAAGATAAACTCTAAAAACCACATGAATATTACATGCATTTTATAATTCGGTCGGGTTAATTCTACTCTTTTAGGGTCGGGTTAATTCTGTTTTGTCACCAATTAAGAGTTATTTGCTGGTAAAATGCTATTTCAGAAGTATCAATGGTGCGCCTACGCCCTGGTGCTGATGGCTGTGTTCTGGGTGACCGAGTGCATCCCCCTGGCTGTGACATCATTCATACCTGTCATCATTTTCCCTTTAACTGGTGTTATGGACACCTCAACCACCTGCAAGTGTTACATCAATGTAAGATTTATTAAGCTTTCACTGTCGGTAGGGTTTGACGTAACATCACGCCTGTAACATGCGACCACTCGACCGACGAAGCAGTCATGGCAAGGTTTGATTATAATAATTTATTTCTATGACTAAATCTTCAGGGTTTTGTAGAGAACACTGCACGCACGAGTAAGCACGTGAATTTCATTAAATACGTGTGATACTTTTAAATATTTGCGTGTCAAAAATATATTTTTAACATATTTAGTCACGTTAAAAATTGAGATTCATAATATACATATTACCTATTTTTAGGTTCCATGCATATTACCTATATTTAGGTTAATTATATACACACATAATATTTTATATGCGTGAGTGAACATTTTGCTTTTTAAGGGATCTTAATACATGTGCATATCATTCCCAATATTTGTGTTCAAGGACACCGTGATAATGTTCCTGGGAAGCATGATACTGTCCTATTCCGTGGAGCAGTCTGGTCTGCACAAGAGATTAGCGCTCTGCGCGATCCGCGCTGTAGGTTATTCCCATTACAGGTATTCACTCAAAATAATGCATTAGGGTCCACAGTTAGCATATAGCAAGTTGTAAATTGAGAAGGAAATAAAGCAATCTTTTTTTTAAAGTAATTAAATAATGTTATCGGTGATACAAATGGCTTAAGGAAAGTCCATTGAATTTGGTATCCAGATAAATATCACTTACTCTATTAGCGAATTGTATTTGCATACTATGCTGCATTTTACTCGTATTCGACAACGTTTTAGTTTCTTTGATCTGTAGGCTTCTGTTCGCCACGTCGTTTATCACGATGTTCATTTCGATGTGGATCACCAACACCGCGGCCACTACCATGATGGTGCCTATTGTTTTCGCCACCCTCAAAGTCTTCGAGGATGTAAGTTTATACAATAATGATATTCTGCAACACATGTGTGTACATACATAACATCACGTCCATTTCCCATAGGGGTAAAGCAGATATTAAGGATTTCCATATGCCACGGTTCTGGCAGGTGGAATTCCAAAATTTCCGCCTAGCGTGATGATGTTACAATACTAATTTTATTAAATAGGAGTAATGATTAAAATTGAAAAAAAAACAAACAAAATTCATGTTTTATCATCATCATCATCACATCAACCTTTACCGTTCCACTGCTGGACATAGGCCTTTCCCAAGGTGTGCCACACAACCCGATCCTCCGCAGATCTCATCCAGCCGCTACCAACTGCCTTTTTAAGGTTGTCGGTCCAACGGGTCGGAGGGCGACCCACAGTACGTCTGCCAATTCGCCGTCTCCACTCGAGAACTGGTTATCTATGTCTCATTGGGCGTTAATTATACACATGTTTATTGAAATTATTTTTTATGAAATAGTGTTGTGTATTGCAGCAAAATCTGCTGACTGTTTACGAGACGGCGGCAAATGGCGAGCAGGTGGCGTCCGACATATCGACATGCTACTTTTGTTCCATTACATTTTCAGCAACCATAGGTAACTTTCCATACCAATACATTGAAAACCCCGATTTAGACATACTGGTATAACTTATTTAAAATATAGATATACATATTTTTCATTTAGTTAGCAAATTTATTCTCTCTGAGTATTTTAAACATTATATAATACTGGACCTACGCCTCCTCATGAGCATATACGATAATGTCATGTGCGACCTTTATAGATTCAAGGAAAAACAGTGGTATTCGTCCATTGCCTCATATTTAATTTTAGGACATTATTTTCTTCAAAGTCAAGTACATCCTTTTGATTAAATCCGTTATTCTGTTGATAAGCTGCTGCACAAGCTGCTGCTCGTGAAGGGTTTTTCACAATGTTAGATGTACATTGTTTTGTTTATGATCCAAATACAGGTTTATAATATTAATTCCAGGCGGAATTGGAACTCTAGTAGGAACAGCAACAAATCTGGTCTTCAAAGGATTATTTACAAAGTGAGTCTTACTTTCACAACTTAAGTATTTCTCGCAGAGGTTAACAAGGTAACTCTCTATGATGAAGGACTGGGGAGGTAGTGAATTATCAAAGGCGATAGTGGTACAGAGATGGTTAGTGTCTGGCTATCCATGCCGGAGAAAAAGAAAATACGTCATCCGGCCCCATATTGAGATACCAGATTGTTTTAAAAGGCCATTAGGCCTGGCGCTGGCTGATCGCGGTATGGCGCAGTATACCAGTCCTATGTCTCAACAAGGTATTTAGGCTGATGATGATAAGTCCAATGGTTTTAATGAGAGGCATATTCCTCGCATTTGCCCAGTTGAGTTCTACGTTTTCTAAGTTCTGTTAATGATAAATGTCAACCCTTTTTAAGTGTATAAGATTTGTTCCAGGGAACACCCACTGCTACCAGAATATCTGTCATTCCCCAAGTTTTCAGCCTTTACTATTCCTTATATGCTAGTGATGGAGTTGTTTGCGTATTTTTACATGATAGTGGTATATCTCGGTTATTTAAGGTAGGTCCATTATTCTATATAGCTATTTTCATAAATATTTTTCTATTTACTCTATGATCAAAGTACAAGTATGTAAATATTAACTTACCATCACACACGTCATTTATAACGTGCATTGATAAGGAAATGTTCTCATTTCAACAATATTTTAAGATCTTATATTGATAGTACATATTTCTATATGCAATTTAAGACCAAATAGCAAAATGGCTAAAAAATCAAAAATACCACTTTTCGGTATTGAGGCCGCAAGGAACGCCGTTGAAGAAGACTGGAAAAAATTAGGCACGATAACTTTTTGGGAAATTGTAAGTCAATCTTAGTAACGTAATCTTAATATTCAATGTTTTTAAAATATTCGTTAGATACAGATTTAATAAAACCTGACAAAAAACGTAATTTCACGTCTCTAATCCCTAAAGGGGTAGGCAGAGGAGCGTAGTACACTCCCACGTTTCACCAGTTACGTTTAAGTTCCATGGAATAGGTGGTGAGCCTATTGCCGTACACCGGGCAGAGATCCAGACTCCAAGTCAGTACAGGAAATTCTAAATGAGAAAAATCCAACAGTACCCGGTATTTGAACCCAGGATCTCCCGATCGTCAGTCGCGCATGCAACCACTCGACCAACGAGGCAGGCAACAATTTAATAAAACAGTGGCCTAATTTTACTGAAAACGATAGTGTCTTTTTTCGAACATTCCAGATGGTTATTATTTTATTCGGTGGCGCCATTATACTGTTCTTTACTAGATCGCCGCAAATATTTACCGGCTGGAGTGACGTAATAATAGATTATTACGGAATAACGTCTAATAAATTGTAAGTATTCATTAAATCAATTTGCATTAGTATTTCTACAAATAATTCTCTGAAACAATCTTATTCACAGCTGCTTGTTGACAAAGACTTTAAATTATAAATATTATAACCGAACTACGATAGCGAGTTATGCAAAGCGTGGGAACTTTCACTATCCGTCAAAAGATGGCACCACTTGTATTCTGAGCATTTCTGTTAGAATATTGTTTTTATGTAATTTATAAACTAAAATCGGATCAATCATTGTTTAGAATAATTCGTTTTAAAGTGGATTTTTCCTTTGTACACCCTTTAAGCAGTAAAGTATTGCATAGCGTGTCATACAGGCGTGATGTTAGATTTTGTCACCAGCCTGTCTCAGTCCAATACCATTATTATTGCCTAAGAGAGTTTTGCCCAAAATCCCCACAATGGGCATGCCGGTTCCGGATCCCAGTAGCAATAGCTTCTCGACGATTAATATATAATTTACCAGCAGCATATTGTACTGCATAATATCTACTTCCAGCATAGAAGACTCGGCGGTGGCCATGCTTGTTTCCTTTCTGATGTTTTTGCTGCCTTCGACTCTGGATTTTTTCAAAAACCTTACTGCTAAATGTATGTACTTTATGAAGTCATAGCGTGCTGATGTAGAAGTCCTGCATACAAAGCTGATTTCTTTCTGAAATTTTATTACTTACCTATATTATATTTTGAAATGTCACCGAAAATGCATAATAACTAAGACGAAATATCTCAATGTTGCTTCTCAATTTTATTACGTATTTTAAACATTTATCTCACTTATATTTGGAACATTTGGCTTCATGTAGTTGAGTTTCATACTTTTCGACTGGTTAGTTCTAATTAATAGAGAAATGAATACTTACGTGAAGCTTACTCTACTCAAACCACGCCTGTTGACTTTAACTCCATGTCATTATGTTTTTGTCTGTGTTGTACATAGATAAGATAATTTATCCCAATATTATAGCTTACGAAGACTTGCCACAAAACCGAGTACCGTCCGTGCTTCGTTGGAGAGAAATGGATGAAGTCTTACCTTATAGCTACATATTCCTTTTAGGTACGTTTAATTTATATAAGTAGTCTATGACGATAGGCATTCCACCGGAATATTCCTGTCACTCGACCTTTAGTTCCTGCAGGTCAAAAGTACTCTCGAAGTTTGAGCGTAGTTTATGATTGAGTCTTTGTTAGATATTTGTACAACATTTTTATCGAATCTTTAGAAATTAATGAAATAAGATGTATTGGTATACGTTAGTCGTTAAGAGTGGTTAAGAATTCAGCCTCTCACGACAGGGGTGCTGGGTTCAAATCCATAGCGAGCACATCTTTACAATAAAAGTGCGTTTTAAATTTACATATCACCCGCTAACGGTGAAGGGAAAGATCTTGAGGAAACCTGCGCCTTAGAATTTATAAAAAAAAATCTAAGATGTGTGAAGTCCGCCAACCCGTCTTTGGCTAGCGTGGCGGACTACGGCTTTGACCCTCTCAATATGAGAGGAGACCCATATTCCAACAGTGGAATGATAAATGGGTCGATTACTATTAGAATCTAGCCTCCTACTCACTAGAGTAGGAGGCTGGATTGGAACTTGAGACCACTAGGTCTCAAGTTCCAATCCAGCTGCGTACTTTTATACAAAAAATATTTGTTTTATAACTAAATGATACTTGCAGTAAAGGCGAAGTAAGCCAGCGTGAGCTGACCTGAACAACTTAAAGTTCAATAAGAACTGTGACATCCATCATCTGGCATATCGCCGGGCCATTGATTCTTTTGTTGAGAGGAGACCTGTGTCTAATAGTGTAACGATAAAAGGGTTGACGATGATGTTAAGCATAATTAATCTCCACAGTTAATATAAACATATATTCATAGAAGGAACAGTGGTGTTGAATTGTTGAAATAATTTCAGGCGCCGGCATCGCACTTTCAGAAGCAGCTAAGGAGGAGTATTCGAATTTAAATGGCAAAATCGGTTTAATATTAAAAAATATGAAACCTTTACCGAATTTGTTGATCATACTTTTTGTCATTATTGCCACTGTTTTCATAACGAACTTCGCCTCTAACGTCGCTGTATGCAACGTCGTTGCCCCTATTGCAATGCAATTGGTATGTTTTATTACTATTGTTATGATTATTTCATCACGCTGGGATCAGGGTAATCAGAGAGTCCAAGTGCCAGATATCCTTTTATACATTCGTCAGTCTTTCTGCAAGTACACCAGTTTCATCAGCCAGTATTTTACCTATTTGATCAGGATGTGTCTATTGGTCTCCCACGGCAACCGCAACCTTCGACATTCGCATTGTATTGCATTTAATTGGACCAGTTATTAGATAGTAATATTTTCCTCTCGTTAACATTACAGGCCAGAGAGGTTAATCAAAATCCCTTGTGGTACGACATAGCCACGGGTCTGTCGGCGTCTTACGCTTTCTGTTTACCTGTGGGTACTCCTGGTAACCTCATAGTCCAAAGTGTCGCTAAGATACCCACTGCTAAAATGGTTTGTAATCAAATGTACAAAAATATCATAAATTTAAAAATAACAATATCCAACAGTCGCGCATGACTTTGGTTTAAAATTATTGAACTGATTTTATTAAAAAGTTCTAAACCCTGAGAAAAGATATAGAATATAATTATAATACAATATAGAATTTACGAATAGAAGACTACATAGAATTATTTAAGAATCGACGTCTGAAATATTGAACTGTTGATTGAAAGGTTTTAATACATGTTGTAGGCATCCGCATTAGGATATGTTTGTTTCTAATAATGTTCTTGAACACTTTATAGATTGTTACAGTTTTAAAGAATATCACCTATATTCTGAACCAAATATGATTTTAAAACATTTAATGCTATGTATTTAATTTATTTCAGATAATTGCAGGAATCGGACCGACCATCTCTACAATAATATTAACGTGGATCAGTGTTTGCTTCTGGGCTCCTGTAATATGGCCGGTTGTTCTTACACCATTACCAAACTAAGCAGCCGAATTAACAAAAATATAAAATAACATTCGCATTTTTATTTATCTATTAATACTGAAAGCAAAATTCGAAAAAACGAATATTATTATCAATAATTTCCTCTCGAATTACAACTGCTATTTACCGCCATTTAAGAACATCGCAAGCGGAGAGGCGTGGTTATTATAACGATTTAAGTGATGCAAAGAGAATTAATTAATCAAATGTAAAGAGTTAAACCGTCAGTTAAATCAGATCTCAATCTGAGAATATCCTCTTAATATGAGAGGAGACCCATATTCCAACAGTGGAATGACAAATGGGTCCATTATTTTTTTCTTTTAAGTAATAATTACTGAACTTACGTTTATTAGACACCGCATATTTTGTTTCGTTATTGCTGTCCGACCACCACGTCAGCCACAAAACGATAGGCACAGATCAAACACAGTAATTACCTTGTATACAAAGTATATACGATAGATATTTTTTACTATTAAATGTCTCGTGTGTTTATACACATGATTTTAAATGTATCGGATTGCATCGCTGCGATCGGCGGGAGCAAATGAAAATAAAACTCGAAATTCATAAAGTACAACCGCTATTTTAATGATTTCACACTGATTTGCGGTGTGGTTACTAGAAGAGGTTATATGCGCAAATAACGTAACGAGTGTCCAAGTAAGGTCTGTCACCTGAATATGTCAAATGATAGATTATCCTAAACGTAAAAGTAAAATTCCCACATAACCCGGCACATCTTCCGGTGCACCGGGTACCTTTTAAATATTCCTCCCAGCCCCTCTGAAAAAGGCACACAAAATAAGTTTTTTAATCGAGTAAAATTTATAATTTTCTAGCCAGGAAATGTCTGCCCATGTAGGTATTTGCTGAGCTGTGATTTGCTGCTTTCTATAATTGAGTATCTAATAGATGTATGTAGTAGAACGGCAGATCTGTAAGGATATTTTATCCTCGGTATGTTCTGCTAAACTTGTAAAGAATTGGGCATGATGATTATTATTACACGCAAGTTTTTCAAAGGTAAATCATCATTCGACCACGGGTAAAAGAAAAAAATGTTTAAGTACCAAACAATAAGATAAAAATATGCTGATAAAATTTCTAAGGTGTGTGAAGTCCCCAACCCGCACTTGGCCAGCGTGGCGGACTACGGCCTTAACCCTCTCAATGTGAGAAGAGACCCATATTCCAACAGTGGAATGTTAATGGGTCGTTTATTATTTATTATTTATTATGCTGATAAATAAGTAACGTAACATACATGATTCATTAAGTGAAGATGAGATTGAGATAGATAAATACCAAAAAGTAACAAAATACGTTTAATAACATTTCCGCATAATCAACTTAAACGATCACCTAAACCGAAATAATATCCAACACATATCTTAGATAAATAATAGATACTTTCCAGCTTCTCACTAATCTCTATTCTCTCCACTCTTGGGGCGCCTCTACTCTATCACCGCCGCTGTCTCCTTCGGCGGGTGGGGCGCCGCCGCCTGTTTCGGCTGTAGCTGCTTTCGCTGTTGTATCGACTGGTAATACACCGTTTCCGTTGGGATCCCATATAATTGGGGCGTAATGACATAGAGCGAGCCACAGTACTACAGTGCAAATGATGACGCTGCCAATTGAGTATTTAATCTGCAAAAACATATTGACGATGATCATTGAAAAGTCAAAAACGAAAATGTAAACTGATTGGCAACAAATTGCGAATACATAGAGTGTAATTTATGTCGTAGACAATAGTATTATCTGCGTATTAAAAATATAGAGTTAGTAATCGAAAAAGAGAAGGCCTCATTTGATAGAAAAGTGTAATATAATCATGTTTAAGTTTCCTGTGAAATATTACACTAGAGCTAGTCACTACGTCTACATAATTCACCATTTTTTTTATGGGCACTTTTCCCGTGTAATGGCAAAAGTATGCGGGGGTGAAGAGGAAGGGGCACATGAAACCAAAGGACGATCCGACGCCGACGGCTAGAGCTCCCAGGTACACGCTCTTCGGCCACGGGTCTGGGGCAATATCTGCTAATGCCTAGAAACAGTTTTCAGTTTGTATTAACTCATTTGTCAGAACATTTTGTAAAGTTGACCATTTAACACGTAGATAAGAAATATTAATATGAGTCAACAATTTCTAGAAGAGATAAAATCCACTATTAGACGCGCCAATTATGTTACCCTGAAAATGTAGAAAATGTGACGAAAAGGTTGATAGAACTTCCGTGGTTTAATATTGCTGCATTGCAAGTCCTTGCTCCGTAGCCGAGAGCAAGCTGAAAACTCTCCACCATAAATAAGAGTATATGCCTGTGTAGGACTTTTGTAATCAAACTAACGGCAGGGAGCAACTTCTGACGCCAGAGTTTCTAATAAGGTTTAAAATACCAAACAATATAATCATCATTTTTATCGTTACACGTATGTCCACTCAGAATGAGAAGGGTTAAGACTGTAGTTTCCGTCAGATTTCATATTTTAAAAACCAATACATTTTAAATTTACCAAAATTGTAACAAGTTCATTTACAACAAATCCATTACCATGTTCAAAATGAAGGGCAGGAAGACACAGCACGCAGCCACTCCGCTCATGATATTCGCCAGGATCACGGCGATGAGTACGACCAGGAATATAGCCGTGTTCCACGAATGGTCAGTTATGCTCTTGCCGAAGTGTTCCGAGAGCGAGCTACCCAGCCCGCTGTCCCGGATTGCCATGTTCAGAGCGATGCCACTACCTGGTGCAGAGATGACCTTACCTTTCTATATAGCAGCATATAGGGTTTATTAATGATTTTGTAATCGTCGTCCACTGTAAGTTTTAAAAATCTAAAAGTCTTCGTGTAATTTCTAATTTCATAAGATAGTATAATAAAGGTACTCTAAATGAATTAAAATGTTCCCGAACGATATAAAGTAGATATATTGAGATATAATATAAAAGTCGATTGGTGCTCCCGAC